>VNJO01008898.1:0-33398 GCA_008042535.1 Drosophila tani | reverse complement strand
ATCTTACTTCAACATAATTTTGTAAATTTTTGATTATTTAACAAAACTTAGCTATTTTTTTATAGCTAAATCCGACTGTTCATCACATCTAGCAAAGTTAACAGGCCATCTAAAGGTGTTGTCTAACACTGTGCATGTAATCTAGTAGACATCCGCCCAAAAATTTGAGAAAATTTCTCAATTTTCTTAATTTTGAAAATCCACGATAAATCTATTCTTCAACGGATTTCTGGAGTTGTAGGCCTGTTTCATACTTTGGGCGATCATCTTTGTAAAAAAACACGTTTTAATTTTCCAACGGATTTTTTCCGAGTTTTTAGGATGCTAGCAGCACGTTAACATTTGAGTTAACGGATTGAAATTTCCACTTTTTTCAAGTTTATCGAGCTATAGCACACAAAGTACTTATCCAATATACATAAAGTGTTTTAAAATCGAAAGGTTAGTTCATTACCTGTAAAATAAAACATTCGACGGGTAAATTGGTTGGCTACAACTCGAGCTATGAAATTATAAAGGTAAACTGAGCAAATTTTTTTTGTGTAAAACTTTAAAAAATCTTTAAAAAAAAACGTATCCATAGAAAAAAAAATTAAAGCCATTTTCGTGATCTGGGGGTTCAACTCTACCAGAATTTCGCATCAACAGGCTTGGAGCATTTTTTTTTTTTCATTTTGTAAACTGGTGTTACTTGCTGAATTCTCACGGTGCAGATAACCCCATTCCTGTTCATTGTATACGACCCAGAGTGATAAATGCCAGGAAGCAGCTAGGGGAAACACAAATTTCACTGCTTTTTATCTACGGATCGGTCGAAATAAATTCCCAGAACACACTCGCATCTGTTTCGCAATTTCACAGGCATGTCGTCCTTCGCCAACAACACTGTGTTAAGTGGCCCCGGCCTAAAAGCATGCTAAACTTTTTTGCGGAAATGACACGAGTTCCGATTCCCAGCCAGCGCCGAAAGCGCGCTCAACTGACCCAAACTCAAACTCGAACCCAAGCCCAAAACTAGTCCGGTCAGGGCTATAATCATAGACCGTTGCAATAATAGCTGGGCAGCTACAACACGGACAATAACCGAAAGAGCTCGAACACGGACAAACAGTGGACTTCCTTCTTCCTTTCGCCTGGCAAATCGATCCGGGCCAAGCGGATCCTTTGTTGAATTTGTGCCATGTCATTTGACTTCAATGACTGCATATTTGACAAACATGCGCTGCACAAACAAAACATAAATGCTTTTTTAATTGAAGCAATTGAAAATGCCTGAAAACCGATTCAAAGTCGGGCAAATAAATTAAATTTAAATCGTTCGGTGTCATGTCACCATCGGGCTCTCTTTCCAAATACAAAGACAAAGACAGGACAGAGAAGACACACAGGTTGAGATCCTTGCTGCAGATGACATTTCATTTGAGTCATTTAAATATATAATGCATCCTCTTTTGTTTTCACAGCTCTCCACAATTTAGAAAGACAAATGCCAAATGCAGATGGCGAAACGGAACAAACTGTGTTAAGGCGAAGACAAGCCAAACAAATGTCTTGCTAAATTTGTCGTTTATATGGTATGGAAAGTTAAGCAATCAATAAACAAACGGCGAACATGCATAAAACGATGATAAACGATTTTATGGTAGAACAATGCCTTGCCTAAAATATTAAAATGCCCAAGAAAACATCTCAGAGTATATTTTGTGCCATATAAATACACTCATATTTCTATATCTAGCCTTTTCCATTGTTCGGAACACTTCTGACACACATCTGGAAGTTCACCCACATTAAAACACACGAAATTGTACTCAAAACCTCTTGACACAAAATCATACACACTTTTTTTTGGTCTTTTTCCAATCTGTTTCCGCTGGTGCTTTGTTTCCATTATGCTCGACACATTCCTGAACATTCTGTTGACAAAGGAACAAAGCAAACGGATTTCCCATTTTCGCTGCAATTAAATGCACATCAAAACAAAAATTGTGAAAAGTGAGTGCGTGTACAACAGGGCGTATGACAGATATAGCTACACAAGTCATACACACACTCGGTCATATGTGACAAATGTGGCCTCAACTTCTTCTTGGCCCTAAAAAAACAACACCGGAAATCTCTGAGCGAGTGTGTATACATATGTAATTAAAAAAGTTTTATAATTTCGCACAGTGACACGGATTAAGCAACATGAAGAGAGACACACATTTTACACCTGAGCTACGAGCTTTATGCAAATTATAATTGTTCCCAAAGTTACGGCCACGTTTCAAATTATGTTTGCCCAACGTCGTGGCAATAATCAACTAAGAGTTACATCAACAGAAAAATGTTATGAAGCGAGTCTCAAAAGCTTTAATTACACAGAGAAAATTCTTGAAATATTCTCTAATATATCACTAAATAAGTATTATTATATTTTTAATTTGAATCAAACTTTTTCTTTCTTAAATTATGGAAAAACCCTTTGCAAAGTAACCCTTCTAAACCAAGTCAGAGTGCAGAGTACCTCTATTCACCATTCCATCTAGGTGCGATCTTGCCCCGTTAAAATGACACTAGCAGCGTCTTAATCCTTTTGGCCAGGACATGACAGCGCAGCTTCCGAGGACAATGCCCGGCCACGCGTTTTAATTAAATTCTTTTGTCGCACACAGGCAAGCGAGCGAACATGCAAAAATCCAACACTCCAACGGGGGAAAGCCGGGGCCAGAGTCAGTGGCAGCTGTGAAAGCGGAAAATTAATAAAAATGCAGAGAGCAGCCAGCGGGAAGCCGAAGCCAGCTCAAGCAATGCCAAAATGGGCAGCCAATCATATGTGGGCGTGGCGGCGTGGAGGCAGAATGTAATAAAAGACGGCGCTTCGTATTGTGTTAGATGAATTTCTATGACCCCTGGCATTGATTGCCATGCATTCAATCCCGACCGAACAATCCCTCTATTGAATCTATATCTCTGCGGCTGTTCAATTTGCCATATTCTAATTGAAGGCGTTGTCTGCCAATGCAAACACCAGGCCACAAGTCACACACACACGCACTCTATTGACGTTTCGGGGCCGCCGCAGCATTTGATGATGTGGCGACAATATTTGATTGCTTAATATTGAATTAATTTACCATATTTGTGGCCAGGCGACATGTGCGTGCTGAGGTTATCCCCAAAACCAACGTGACACTCGTCCCCCTGCCAACTGCAGGCATTTAAAATGCAATTACAATATGCATGCAACTGGGTGGAACAAGGGCCAACTTTTCCCTTTATATCTCAGCCGGCCCACTTACCTGGCTTGCTTTCTTTTCGTTCCACTCGAGGGCTTTCTCGATGCCAAGGGCAAGCAAATTTTATGGGTTATAACAAGTGAGTTTTCGAAACGCATTGACCTGTCCCAAAAGATGAAAACGTGAAGCTGCCAGGGGAATAAAGGAAAAGTTCAACGAGTAAAGGAACAAGTTTCGGATACCCTAAAAGCAAAGGTGTTTCTAGAGGGGTTGTTTGTTTGAATATATTGACACAACTTTTGAAAATATTACATTAAAATATGTAAAATGTTATCATTAAATATTTATAATATTAATATTAAAGTCAGATTATTTAATTTTTCAAATAAAAATAAGCACTTTGGATTCCATTGAGTCAAGGCACCTGATTTAGTTGAAAAATGGTATATTCCCGGATTTAGTCATTATTAAAAATCTCGAAAGAGAAATTGTACCCAGGGTCAAGGTTAAGCATCCCTGCTTTAGTGTAAAAATAATTTTTGTAATTACTTTATATTATTATATTAGATTTTCCATAGAAATATAGATTTCTTACATAATTATAAACCTTATTAAGTAGGATGTGATAGATGCCCTTGTCCACTCTCCTTTGCCTATAGGGTAGAACTTAAGCAACAACTTTTTTTGAGACAAAAATAGCTAGCCTACACACGTATGCAATACAAAATTTGTTTTCATCAACATTCAGCCAAATAAGTGAAGCGTGCAGCAAATTCCGTTGGAGCCTGGACACTGGACACTGGACAATGGACATTGGGCACCATTCGCATTAGGCACACACACAAACCCACGTCCAAATTGAAGTCTGTAAAATGGCATTAAAGTAAGAGCTGAAAGAACGAAGCCTGACTTTCTCCGGGAGGAACAACAATAATAACTTTAGACTGTGTACATATTTCGTTTCGTTTCGTTTTAGATCCGGATCCAGTGGGGAACTCCGGAGTCCGACGCCGTCCAAAACCCAAATTGTTTGACTGTGCGTCCGATGTGAAGCGCTTGGCAAATATTTTAGGCCAGTGACTGGGCAGAACGTGTGCCGTGTTGTAGTATTTTGTTGCTTTTTGTGTGCTGCCAGCGAAAATAGCAGCACATAACTGCAAATGAAATTTCGTAGATTTCGCTGCAAAGTAAATGAAGAAAAATGTGCAAAAGCAAATTGCCAAGCAGACGAGTGGCGTCTCGAAAGATGGGGAAAAATTCCAAAACACTTTGGCTGGTAAGTGGAAAATATTTTCATTGTTGCTGACACCTCGGCAAACGCGCGCGCCACCAAACCAACTCAAGACGGAGCAACTTTTTAATTAAGAAATCTTGCGGAAATTGCTTAAATATTTCAACTGCACTTGCAACTGTTTGTGTCCTAATTGAGACGAGATGCAAGTTGCAGTGTGCGAAGACAATTTAAATGCCTCGGTCCCGTTCAAGAACTTTTATTTATGGGAAATAAAATGCAATTACACATAATATGCCTGCGCCTTCGCCTTCAGCTCAATTTGGCAACCGTTGAACGGGAAGAAAGGGAATAAATCTGTTGCCCACATATTTATCTCGGTGGTCCCAACTATTTATGTGACTTTTATTAGGTTTTATGGCCCATACAAGAGGCTAAATCTACTTAGCAAATTGAGTTAGTGGGGGGAGGAACTTATTTTGATTCAATTGCGAATTATTGGGCCAAGGACAAATCCACCGCCTAGTTTAATCAGCAAAGATATATAAAAAGTGTATGCCCGTGTCCTTGGATCTCTCTTTCTCTCTCTTGAATGTGTCTCTGAGTAAATATCATAAAGTGTCGCTGCGGGAATTGACACCCTAAAGCACATTTGCATACAGTTATACCCACAAGCTAGCATATATCCATGGGGGTGTACAGACAAGTTCAACATAATAGTATTAATAGCTTGGTAACTGATATTTTGAATTATTTAATTAGGATGTATAAAATAAAAATTAGTGTTATAGATAAATCTCCTTAATATATGCCAAAGACTATGCAGTAAAATATTGTAGTTCACTTTAGGACACCCTTTAACAAGATTTTAAGATTGTTTAATTAATAAAGTTATACCTGCCCTCCGATTAATAATTATAATATTTATAAAAACCCTAGTTGAATATATTTTACTATTATTTTGAGCACATCTGTACCTAAGAAAACGTATATCTGTGCGGCCGTGGCAAAGTTTCATTCTTGATGCTGGCAATAGTTTCCTGTGGCGCACTCAAGTCGTAAAGCGTCGTGAACAGTATTTATGTTGGTTATTAAATGGATTCAGCGCCAAAACGATTTCAATTGGATTTGCTCGCGCTGCGAATAAGTGAGTTTTATGCCGGCGAACAAGTAGCCGCATAAATGTTGATGGCCGGATGGTTGGATGGTTGGATGCCCGGTCATCCTAGAAACGAACACCTTTTAAATTGTTATGGCCGCTTTTAGTTAAATTGCCAGCAGTTGTTCGTAGGCCTAAAACACTAAAAACTTTTTCCCACTACAATAATAACTTGATATGCTGCGCAACATTATTTCAGAGAGTACAGAGGAGTTGGGAGCTGTTGGTAATGGTGCTGGAACTTTTGAAAGCTTTCGTAATCCTGGGCAAAAGGCCAAACCGGAAGACCTTCAACTTATTCAATTTGTCGTCGGGGGGGAAGGACACACAAATGTGGTCGCTCATAATTGAATTATTGTGGTTAGGTTAAGGTTTCTCAGTAGTTTTCGGATGGGGTTTTCTAAAAGGTTTCCCTCAGAAAATTTGTAAACGGCTAAACCATTTATGATTATGACGGCAAGCGTTTGTTACCCCCTGGCAGTTTAATAGTATGAAAGCAGATTAAATGTTTTAGAAAGCTCGTTGATTTAAATTTAATTTTACATGGTGCAGAAATATCAAGTGCCACATTGAAAATAACCGTAGCCAATAAATATAAACATAAATAACCATACATCAGGCACATCTTATACAGTTGTAATTAACATACACCTTATCTATTTTTAGTTTAAGAGATTAACACTACCCACAAAAGCCGGTTAAACGCTTTCAACCATTAAAAGTCAATAGTAATATCTGTACAAATCCATTGTAACATTTTTTAACGCCCCTTGCAATTTTTTCCCCTTCCGCTTACATTTGCTCAACCTCTTTTTGCAACTTCCAGTATTTGCTGTGTTTCCATTTTTCGAATCGACAAATAAACGTTTTCCTGTTAATTTCTCTTTTAAGCATTGTCAGCACAGGCACAATAAACATTTTAATTGCCCCCATAAAAAAATGGGTAAAATTGGTCGAATTTTCCCCTGCCACCAACTCCAATCTGGCAACGACTTTTGGCTCAATCAATCTCAATACAATTGCGATTAATTTGGCAAGCATTAAATAAGGCCAACGTCGGTTTGCTTGATTGATGTCGACTGATGGAAGTCGGCGCCGTATAGCGGAAATATATTAATAACTTAAGCCGTCTGTCATTTACCTGGCGGAAATCACCGACACCGTCTCTGACTTGGGGGTATCTTTTCCGGCATTTTCCGGCACTTCCTGGCCGCCGTTTACTTCTCCTCCTCCTTCTTCGCTCCAATGATGCGTAATAATTAAGAACGCTTCTGCGCTGCTGCTCATTTATATTTACACATTGTATTGGCACTTTTGACCCAACAACGTTACTGGGACTCGGACTCAGTTTCGGTCTCGGACTCGGAGAAAGTTTCCTTTGTTTGCAGCGCTAATTAAGGCAGAGCCCCCTAAAGGATCCGAGTTTTTGCCCTTTTGTTTGGTTTTAGCCGTCTCACAGAAATTTTCTCAACTGATTAGCTCCGGCTTGCACTGTCAATGGGTATGGTGGGTGCTTATAAGGAGGGGGTTTCAAATAAACAAAAGGAAACTAACTCGGGCTCACTCCCCTTCTGCTGAGCTTCAGTCCACAGTGGGTATTTACTTGGTCCGATGCTTGGGCATTTAATTAAGCGTAACCCGCAGTCAAAGTTGCAGTTAAAGTTGCCTTTTCAGCTCACTGCGGAATGCTCAAATCTATTCAATCGCCGGCGGACATACTTTGTAATGAGTTCCTTGCCAGCAATTGTCCGGGGAAAGAGCAAGAAGTTACGACTTTTTTAACTGTACATCCGTTCGCTTTTTCTTGCTAATTTTTTATTCTATAACTATTTGTTCTACCTATAGCTTGCAGCAGAAACATAATTATATTTGTAACTAATGTAATCATATGACTGCAATTAAAGAATAATCTTAAGTATGTGTTGTATTTCCTCTCCTTTTATATCTACAATTTTTGTGTCATCGTTAGTACCCCAAAATATTTTGCAAATAATCCCCCGACTTTATTTAAATAAATTGCCTTGTTCAGAGGACAAAGCATGCTGCATTCGGCATCATCTGATGCTCGCAATGTTTTTATATTCCGCATGTTTTACAACTTTAAACTTAATGCGAGCACAGTGAGCAAATGATCCAGAAACGTGCCGAAAGTGCTGCCTTGGATCCCGGGGCTGGGCATGTGTGAGTATCAGGGAGGATGAGCTGCACTTTAAATGCACAACACAGCTGCGCTGAAATAACAGCAACAAATTCCGCACCGCAGGAGCAACAGCAACCCGATTGAAGCGGATACGGCAGCAACAAAAACAGCGCACAGTCAAAATAAACAAAACAGGTGCGCATTTTTCAGGTAGCATAGCCGTAGCCGCCTGAAAAGGGTGTGTGAGATGGGTTATTGCTGCCTGTTGTCGGCCTACAAAGGTGGCCAAAAGCCCCAGCAGCAGGAGGAACACCAGCAGAGAAGTGTCTATAAAAAAAAAGGACTAGCAGCAGCACCAGCCGGAGGTGGATCCAACGCCAAACGCTGCCAGGTAGACCAGGCTCAGTCGGTGGCTAACGAGACGCAGTAATTCAGAATGTACATAGCCACACACAGTCTGGGACACAAGCATAGAACAGCTAAGCCCATACATGTCAGCCTAAGCCCATGACTCGCAGTTAAAGAGAAAGTGTCTTGGACACTAAGGACTGAGTTAAAATACTCTACAATAAGTTAGCTTTCACTTTGCAATCAACCCTAACATACCAGACACGTCACACGACTTCCAGCTGTCCGTTCAACAAGTCTAAATAAATTCCCTATCGAAATTTTCCAAAAATATTCATACTACATAGTCTTTCGCTTTTTGTTAACTTTTCGTTATTACTACCATGGGCGATTCATCGTTTTCCGACTTGTTACCATCGATCGATGTGCCGGAGGAGCCGAGTTCCAGCCCCAATTGGAGTATCGAAAGTGACCCTTTCTATTTGCCACTGATAAACTCCCTATTTCGTTCCCTTCATCCGGAATCGATGCTTGACGGCCTGTCGTCACAAGGAACCCCCAGTTCGTCCTCAGATCCGCAACGTGCTCCGATATCCGACGACGAAAAGATCGAGTTGATCCGTCTTCAAGAGCGCGTGGGGGATGAGGAACTCCCCAACGACTGGGAAGAGTTCCAAGACCTCGAGAATGAGTCCCCGAGAGACAACTCGAATGATTCAGACCGAAACCTCGATAGATTTGGTCGTAGTGTGTATTTTTCATAATGTTTAAAAGAAGAAAAAATTGGCATCGAGCCAAATAAATTAGGATCTTTAGTAAATTCGCCTTAAATTGTATTCCCTTAATATTTCAAGGAGTAAAGTAAAACCTTTCCCATCCCAGAAACTATTTTTTGTAGAATTTCCCCAAAGTTTGTTGGCTAAAATGCTGTTTATACATGTAGTCTTGCCTGTGCTCCGACTGTGTGTGTGCTTTTGCTGCTTTGTTAGTACATTTTTCATAATTTACATGTTGTTTGTTTGTTTGTCTGTTGACTTTTTTATGTACAACCAGAGACTTGACTAAAAGCTGCACACTCTGAGGGGGTCTCTGTGTGTGCGTGTGTGTGTTTCTTTTGAAACTGGTTCAATGCTTCGACAGACATACCAAACACACACTTACATAGCATTTTCAAGCGCCATTTTTTCCACGTTCGTTATTTAAATTTTCCTTGACGCGGCCGCCGCTGGTGGTGCGCTCCATAAAAAAATAAGCCTATTTATTTAATTGAAATGCCAAACAGCAACAACAAGAACCACAAAGAGAGCGAGGCTGAGAGGAGAGAGCTTCAATTTTTATTTCACACGCTGTGCGATAATTTTTCCGCCAGCGGAAAACTTCCTTCCATACACATACATACCTACATTGATGAGCGTCAATATTTGCCAGAGGCGCTCAGAGAAATTCACTGTAAAGCGCAAACAATTAAGCATTTTGTGCAAATAATTACAAGAACATTTTATAGCCCTGACGTTATTGTTGCTGCTGTTGTTGCTTGCTACATTTTGCGTGTAATTGAAAAAGATTTCTGAAGTGATAGAGTGGAGCCTTGATACCTCTTGGTTGGGGTAATCATTGTGGGGATTAAATATGTTATTGGTATATTTTATGCTAACATTTAAGGAAGATTTTAGAACTTTTTCAGGGCTCTTGTGTAGGAATAAAAAGGGAACAAATTTGATTGAAGTATGAGCATGTTAGCTAAGTCGAGGTCTAGTCTAGTCCTTGTCCATAGACAAGAAGCAGGCAGGAGGGTCTTCTTCAGTACTAATTTGCTGATGATCGCTCTCAACGTTAAAATAACTACGTTCATAAACACGTATCACCAAATGTTAAGACATTTTATCGAAATTAGACAAATTATAGGTCCTTTGAGTGTTTTAAACCAGTATTTAGTTGGCTAAATCTCACTTTTAAGTAAGTTTTGAAGGTCATCAAGTGTTTGTAGATACATAGTTATATATTCCTTATTTTATATTTAAACATATGGACCTCTTGCTACCCTTGATCTGTTCAAAATGTGCTGCATGGCGACAGGCGCAGCCATTCAGAATTAACTTTTGTGTGGCCATAACTTTGCGGTGGACTTTGGCGAAACTTTGTTACATTTCTGTTGCAGTTCCTAAGCAGCTTACCAAGGAGAAGTTGACTGCAATGGGTTGGGTGGGGAAGCACTGGCAAACAGACTGCTAATTTAATGCCCCTTACTGGGAGAGAGAGCGAGCGAGGGTGGGAGACAGTGGCCTCAACTTTGACCTCTGGCCGGGGCAAGCTTGAAAATTATTTGCGTGTTCCTGCTGCTGCCGCACAATGGAACCCCGCTTGCCCGCATTTATGGAATCAAATTATAATTTACAATTTGAGTGTTGAGCCTCAATTTGAAAATTGTTTTCCTCTCTAACACTAATTTTACGCTTTCGTTCTCGCTTTCCTTATTTTTTTTTTTTTTGGCACCCAGTACGAATGAGTATTTTATTGCTATTTATAACGACGTGCGAAATCTCACACATTGTTCGCATCGGGCTCTGGTGCTGCTGATACTGCTGCTGGTGGTGTCTTTCATGTTTGCCAGTAATAAAACGAAATGTTTCTGTTCCTTTTCCATTCTTTTTGCCATGTTTGGCCTGTTGGGGATTTGTGGCACGTCTAAAAATACAACAATAAATGAAAGAGCGACGAGAGCAGAGACCAAAAGGAAAATTGTTGCCAGCTGCTGCTGCTGCAAGGGCAATTAAAACGTGCTACAAAACAAGACCAAATAAAAGTCGAAAAAACAGACAAAAAGATCAGCAGAAAAAAAAAGAGAAGAGATAACAAAACACAAAGTTATTAAAGTGACATTTTTACAAGTGTATGTGGAGAGGTGGAAACAAACTCTCAGCGACTACGACGACGACGACGAGCAACAAAAACAGGCAATGTCAAAGCGAAAACGCAAATCCAATTTTAAGCCGCCCCAAAGCCGCAGGCTAAACCAGAAAATAAACCAAAAAATAACACAAACAAGCCAAAAAAAAAAACCCTGCACAATACACAACACTAAAAACAATGGCTACTTAAGCGCCGTAGATGAGGATTTGGCTGTGGGAGGGTGTAGATTTCCACTGGCCATGAAGCGTTTGATATGCATGACAAAAAACCATAACGAAAATAAAGACAACCTCAAAACACCACCAGCAACAACAACTTTAAATTGTGGCTTCAAATTAAACGTTTAAGGTGAAATCAACAGCAATAACAAATTTGGCTTTTTAAATGCTGAATTGTAAATGCCCTAAATACATAATAAATTACTTTATTTATAATAACTTTGGGGGTTGCTTCAGCCAACAAAATGAGAATTAATGAGGTTATTTGGCTGAAAACTAAAACATATGCTATAGGACTGTTACTTTTCCTTAGACAAGATCTAAAATATTGGTAAAATCTAAATAGAACTATTAGATTTAATATTAATATTAATATTAATATTAATATATTAATATTATTATAAGAAAAGAAAACCCTCATTAATTAATTAATATTAATATTAATATTAATATTAATATTAAATCTAATAGTTCTATTTAGATTTTACCAATATTTTAGATCTTGTCTAAGGAAAAGTAACAGTCCTATAGCATATGTTTTAGTTTTCAGCCAAATAACCTCATTAATTAATATTAATATTAATATTAATATTAATATTAATATTAATATTAATATATTAATATTATTATAAGAAAAGAAAACCCTCATTAAACCCCCTAGACAGCAAAGCTCTATTTCCTGAAACTTAAACAATTTAAAAATTCATTTCGTAAACATAATGAACTGTCGATAACACATACCATTTTGCATGCATGCAAACTTTTTAGTTAATCAAAGTGTTTTCAGCCCCAGCTAGTGCGTCTAACTAACCTCGAAACCAATTCAAAGGCTCCCCCATCGCACATTTCCACTATTCACAAGTTTAAGGACAAAGTTATCGTGCCCAAAACGCTCATTTTCCAGCTACTGCTCCTTGTTGTTGTGAGCCGATATGGCCGTAAGGCAGCTCTGCCAAAACAACGTGTTCGTATTAGAGGCAAGAGAGTCCAGGTAATTACGCCATGGACCAGGACCAGGACCCGGACCACGACCACGACCAGGCCAGAAGCCAAACGCATAGACAAACTAAAAATACAGTCACACAGCGGAGACAAAAACCCAGAAGTTGGCCGGCGGCAAATTTGTCAACACGAAAATGGCAGCGGCACCAACAACAATAAGCCATAAACTGTGCTCTCATTTGGACCAGTTAGTTAGTTAACTGGCGTTGTTGGTGTAGCTAATGCACTACGAAAAAGGGAAATTAATACAGACTTGCAGGAAAATTCGGATAATCGATTACATATATGTACTATAATTTAATTGTTATAATACTATACACATTTTTCAAATGCTTTCTCAAGTTCTTTTAAATTAAGCTGCAAATATATTTTATTCTAGCGCTTGTTTAGCTACTTTTTACAAAATCAATTCCTTATGTAAAATAAATATTTCAATATTTAACTCTAGATTACAGAGGCTTTCTCTTCTATTTAATTTAAGAAGTACAGTTTATTTCTGCCTGTATTTCTGTGGTTATGCAAAAAAAAAAAAAGGTAAAACACGAAGGGGCAGGACAGGGGCATGGGACTTTCCTAAGGTTAGACATGCCGCGACATTGCCGTTTCGGGAACGCTTTTGACGCTTTCCGCTAATTTTCCGGCTTGCCTGCTACACCTGTCTGCCTGCCGGAGGAGGGGCAGCAGTTTGGCACTTGCTTTTTTATGCCCCGCCACAGACGACGCCTTTGCCACGCCCCATTCTGACTGTGTGTGTGTGTGTGAGTCCTTAATCCCAAACGCTTTCATTGTGCATAAATTACGCCGCCTAAAAAGTTCGCCCCCCACAACACAGCAGCAGAAAACGCCCCACTCGACGATACCTGCGTATATAGAGCACTCAGCACAGCATACTCCTGGCTCCACACCTGCCTGAAGCCCCTGCCCGCTCGGCGCCCCTGTCCCCCTTTTTAGACAAATTAAAAAACTCTTATCGAGCCTTGAAAAACTTTTCCGTTTTTCACTGCGGTTTCCTCAGATAGGGGAGAAAGCTTTGCTGTTCTATATAAATTGTTGACGTTGTTCTTGTTTTTGTTGGGTATAATAGGACTTTAAAATGCTTTTTGAGTGTACAATTTCTTGCAAAGGTTAAATGCCTCGCATGCGTGATATTCTGTGCAAAATTATTGCTCATACGCACAGGTGTCCCGACGTTTAAATGTCAGACAGCAAATTGCACAAACCAGACACCAGCCAGAGTCGTAAAATGTCAGAGGCTTTAAGAGATTAAAAGTCAGGCATTGCCTGTGACCTTCAACTGATTGAATTTACAAAAGTGTTTGTTTGAAAAAGGGTTCGATGGTAATCTCCACTCAAAATGCAGTTTGCAAGGGGGTTCTCCCCCGACGACACAAAATGAATTATATCCACAGCTGTCTGCCCGCTGCCATGTCTGTGGTTTCGCTTGCTGTTCCACCGACAATTTCAGGTGCTGACTCTCCTTGCCTGCAAGCCTGGCCTTATTTTTGGCATCTGCGGTAAACCATTTCACTGCAGTTGAGCTGCTGTGCGAGAATCTTTGATTGAATTTGTGGGGGGGTGGCAGGTTTCTGGCATTCCCCCCACGCGCAGCAATGTAGTTTGGTTCATTATGTTAAATGAGACGTGGCATGGCATCATCAATGCCACGAAACCTCATGATTTGCGGCAGGCGGAAGACGGAAGACGGGAGGAGGCTTAAAATGTAATTATTAACTACACCAGCCTAATTATTCCAAACACACGGCGACCGGTAGAAGACAACATCTCACAAAGGCCTTGGCTGCTGGCCAACTTAGCTTGAGTTACCTTGACTACAATCTGTGCGGACTTGTCGAGGCGATTCCTGCCTGTTGCTGTGGTTTAACTTGTGCACTGAGCAAAAGGTTTACCTATCAAGATGGATCTACTGACTTTAAATTATAGAACAAACACCTTTATCATGGTAGATCTATGACTCAAAGGCTAGAATATATTATCTAGACTTTATACCCATTAAAGCAACTCCTTTAAAATATTTATTAGCTAGTTTACTCTCAGTGAAAACTTCAAGCCTTCGACTACAGCTGGCGCGCAGCTCCTTACGGTCACCCAGGAGGACATTCGAGAGACGTGCTGGCGCCTTTTTGAGAGCCTGTCCCGTGCCCCTTTCTCCGGCCCTTTGGTAAGTCACTCATTCAGTTCAGTTCAGCTAGTTGGCTGGCATGCGAAGTGCTCGGCAGCTTGGCAGCTCAGCAACTCAGCAGCGTGTAAACATTTTCATTCGCTGCTCAGATCCTTGTTGTTGTCGCTGTCAAGTTCTGTTCCGTGTACATTCAAGTGTAAAATATTGAATTATGATGGCAGCTGTTTCTCAATAAAGGGAGCAAGCAGCACAAAAAAAAAACTGGGACTGAGAGCGAGAGCAAGCAACATTAAATCTTTGCCACTGACAGCAACTTGAACTCATTCTTGTCATGCATCAGTGTCGAAATGCGAGACAACTATAGAATTGCTTGCTTTTAGCTCCGGGAATATCCTCGAAGAATGGTAGGGTTTTACCCTTTTTTATATTATTTTATAAAAACTAGAGTAAAAATACTTTTAATTGTATCATCTCCAAATATGCATATTAAGGAATACTACTAAAAGGTAATTAACTGTAGGGACTTATTCTCTAGTTCTTGTTCAATCTCTACGTCAAAGAACCTTCTCTTTGATCCGAGCAAAGAATGCGCTATCCACGTTTGATACCAAAAGGAATTATCGAATGGGGATCTAAACTCAAAGCGAGTGCAGGTCAAATCTTTGTATAAATTACACAATCAAAGGTAAAAGTTCCCTGTGACAGCTAATGCAATTTGCCAGGCACACGGTGTAAGGAAGGATAGATGCAGTTTGCCTGTCAATTTAGGGCAGCTGATACAGCTCCGGCTCGGCTCTATATGTGTATACAGTTACAGCTGCTGCTGCTGCTACTGTTGGCGAATTGAATTATAAGCTGACAAGCGCGCTGAATGCACCACACGGCGTATGTGTAATCCATGCCGAAAACTACAAATTGAGCGCCGGCAAATGCTACCTGACTGCCAAAGAAGAAGAGTTTGGATCGGGGGCGTCGGGTCCCAGGATCCAGTACCAGCATCCTGCACCCAACATTCTGGCTCTGCCAAAAACTCTTGCCTTACCGTGTTTGCTTTCGCTGGTGGAAATCTAGGTTGAGTGGGCGGCAAAGTGATTGCGATTGTCATCAGTCAACGCTCTAAAAGCAATTGTCTACATTGTTTGGCTTGTTTGGCCAAGATGCACACACACCACACACACATTCGGGCGGGCGAGCACACACATGCCGCCAAATGCCATGAGCATTGTCTTGGCTCACAAGTCCACGCCTTTGTTTGCATGCTCGCTCAGTGGGTCAGCAGCTTCTGGTTGCGGCTCCAAATGGGTTACTCGATACGTTTTCCTGCCGCAAAACTAACTCACTCGCCATTGCCTGGTGAGCCATAGAGTGACGGCAGCAAATTAAAGCTTGTACAAGTTATTTCTTCTCACTAATAAGCCCTGGAAAGTATGCTATCGTGTTGGGATTTTAATAAAAGCTACGAAGGAAGCAGACAATGAAGTCCTATTAATTTTCCTTTAATTTTAAGGAAAGATTAATTATGTATCCGTCTAATTTGTATAAAACTTAAACCACTTTTGTAGAATTGTTAAACATTTCTCTATCTTGAAGTAATTGAGGATAAGTTATGATCTTATATGGAAATTATTGCCTTGAAACGATGAAACGGACAGACGGACAAAGGGACATGGCTAGATCGACTCGGCTTTTGACGCTGAAATGGTATGAAAAAGATTGCTCTCCATTTTCTTGCTTTCACTATATTAAACCTTAAATTAAATATTTAGTATGTAAAATCGAATCAAATTCCTTCAAAAATAATCCCTTAAAAACCCCGCAAAAAGTGAGCAAGCGAACAAAAGCCCAGTAGCAACCCTCGCATATTGGACTTGCTGACATTTAAAGCATTTGCTCATTTAATGATTGGACTTGCCTGACGCCGCAGCAGCAGCTCCAGCAGCACTTAAGCCTAATTAAAATGTTGCCCCCTAATTAATTAAACAATTTTTGTTTTTGTTTTGGGTCGAAAAAAAAACCGGGAAATGACAACCGAAAACAATATAAAAAGGAAATCAGGCCTGCGTGTCATTATCAAAATTC
This sequence comes from Drosophila tani, assembly GCA_008042535.1. Lineage (NCBI taxonomy): Eukaryota > Metazoa > Arthropoda > Insecta > Diptera > Drosophilidae > Drosophila > Drosophila tani. The sequence continues at coordinate 16,950 of VNJO01008898.1, read as the reverse complement.
TCGGCTCGATTTATGTGCCGCCCAAATAAATATAGACTGGACAGATAGACTGGAACACGCAGAGAGAGAGAGAGCAGAGAGCAGATTCCGGCCAACTGCCAACATTTGCTAAGCGCATTAAAGCAAATTTATGTGCATGAACCGACCAAAAAAAAAAAAAAGAAAACACAAAATTGAGCTCGCAATTTTATCACAAAAATTGCAAGCCGCCCAAAAAATGCCACGCCCCCACACCCGCTGCCAAAGAGCCTACTTATTTTTTTCGCTTTATGTGCCACCGCCGCCTTTTCACTCATTTCACTTTCACTTCGAGAACCAACGAACGAACATTTGTAGACTATTTTGATGCATAATTTAAAGGCGGCACCGAAAAGGGAGAGCACGGGAAATTTAAATGCAAATTTAAAGTTGCCGCCACGAGAATAAGGGAGGAAGGAGAACTTAAAGTCAAGGCAAGGCCTCAATGCCAAAGTGTGTGCGTTCTGTGGCCTTTTTCTCGGATAGGATGCGAATGTGGGCGTGTCTCGATGTCAGAAATTCTGACCCTCATTAGTTTGGCTGGCCACAGATAAATGTTATGTTACATCTGGAGAGCACGGGGCAACATGTGCCAGTTTAGCTAATCATATATAAAATTTGCCAATTTTCGGACCAAGGACGAGGGAGCCAAAAACCTTGCCCATTTTTGTATAATACACGGTTATTATGTGAGATTTATAAAAAATAAACGGAAACAGAAACAGAAACTAAGGCCAAAATCCCAAGCAAACGTTTGAAATTCGTAGGGGAAACTTACCCTCCAACAAAGGGGAAATGAAACCCACCACACGGATAGCTTCGTTGAGTTTCCCCTGCTCGAGACCCCGTCGCTGTCGTGGTGGAGTTGAACTCTTTTCAATTGCAAGCGCGGCAGCCTTAATTTATGCAAGTTATTATAAATTTACACGAAAAAACAACATTAAGAGCGGCTTGCAAGGGGGGGAAAACGAGGACGGGATTGCGGCTTGCTCATAAAGGAAGCAATGCTTAAAATTTGTTTCGTGAATTTTTGTGTGTTGCGGTCTTGATTTTACGACGCGCAGCGGAAGGAAAAATAAAATTATAACAACTGCTGAAATTGAAATAAAAGGAAAGCATAAAATCATTAGCAGACTTGAAACTGCATAAAGTCAGGGTTGGGCAACTCAGCAACTCTTGGCAGCTTAACTCAATTGTGGCAGTCATAAAAATGACTAACTGATGGCCATTCAAGAGTTGCTCAAGTATCAACCAGAAAGTATAGTTTAAATTAAATGCATGCACTCCAATCAAACCCAAGCCAATTATGGCAATCAATCGACGTGAATTAATTTCATCAGCAATTAGGATAAGAAAATACTTCAATTTCTGGCTGACTGAGAATTGAAATTCGAGCAGAATACGTTTCAATTTGCGGAGGAAGGCAGGACGGCGGCCCTGGCTATCTGTAAATTAGCTTGCCTATGCTCGATTTCGTGCGGGCGCCGAGCGATTAAACTTTGATGTGCCCTCAACATTTAAAGCGCCAATCAAAGGCAGCGAGTGCAAACAATTAAAAAGCGTGATTCTTCATTGGCTTTTAATTGCGCCGAACACGCCACGCCACGCCACGCCGTACCACATGCCACATGCAATATGCACACTGCAATAATATTAAGGATTTTAAGATAGCAACTACACTTGGGGAAGAAAGTCACTTTGATTTAACCTCAGATTCCATAAGCTTTTTGTAACTGAAAAAAAATATATAAAAGGAGCTAATTTATTTTTTATTTTGAGATGTTTAATCATAATTCAGTAACTTAATTAACAATACAAGAAACTTAGATCCTGGATCAGAATCTACACATCGTCGGAGCCAAATTCCGGTCTCTAGCGATTAGAAAAACAAAACATACACAGGCCAGTACCAGGCAACATTTAATTTTAATTTTTCCTTGCTCTCAAATTCATTAAACATTATTATTATTAATTAATTAATTATAATTTCGCTTTGTTATATTATGTTTACATAAATCATATTTACTTTTTCTTCATGGTAAACCGAATTTTTTTGTCCCGTGCAAAAAGTCATGGAGCAAAAGTTTGACTTCTGTTAAAGCGGTAAGGCAATCATCCCTTAACCCCCACTTCACCCTTCGCAAGAAAAGCCATTGCAAAACTGCACTCGACTCGAACTGACGACTTAACTCAACTCGGAACGCTGCGCGCTGAACTCTGAACTCGGAACCGAACTGAACTCGACTCAATCAGGCAGTCAATCAATCAAACAAATTGCACAACTTGCTTAACTATGCATATTGAATGCTGTCACAGACGTCTCTGTGGCTCCTAACAGTTATAAACTGCATAATTTATGACGTTGTCTGTCAGGCGGCAATTGCCTAAACCCTCTATTGATACTCTCTCCCTATTTTTTGCACCACGGTGCCAGTGTGCACTTTTTAGCAGAGTAAAAAATAAACGAGATATTGGTCGAGAAAAAAGAGAGGGACAGAAAGTTCATGGCGTTTTGGGGCAATCAATTTAAGTCTTTGACTCTGTGCTAAACGAAGTCTTGCGGTTAAGAGGGAAAAACCAATTAAAATTTAACACAAGAATCGATGAAGCTAACCGCAGACCGGGCCAGTCGTTAGGGGGAGGGAGGGGGAGCCAAGACAAAGGGCATTTAATGCAGGCTCCAAGAGTGCACTAACTGCGCCAAGTACCCTCTATTGAGAAATGAGTAGGTAATCTCGTTAAAGTTTATGGGTATATAAGGAGTATACGGACTTTACTGGCTGCTAACTAACCATAAAAATGGCTGAGAGACTTCTTATAATATGTGATGGTTACATTATGCACTGAGAAGCATTAAATAAAGCCTTAGAATCTCAATAAAAACTTTAAAGATCTCTATAATTTAGCTTTACTAATTTAAATAACAAGTAATACAATTCTACCTGCCTTAAATTTGCATTTACGTTTAACACATTCCAGGAAACCATGAAATAAATTAAAGAACTCTGAAATCGAAGGACTTTAAAATTTCCTCGAATTCCCCGACTCTGTTATCTCAATCGCTCCTCCAGACAGCCAAGGAAACACGTAGTCGACCCTTAAATTGACATCCCTTTCCACTTTCTCATTCACACTCTGCCGACCGAAAAAAAAGAACACACAAACGCCTTTGGATCATCGTCTGTTCCTTTTAGTGTGTGTGTGTGTGTGTCATTAAGGAGAACTTTCATCATATGTTGTCGCCGTCTTCGTTTTTGTGTGGGCAAGTTTTTGCGGTTAAGCCGGAGAGCGGAGTGATGGGTCGAGGAGAAGGCAAAGAAAAGAAAAGAAATTTGCACAATTAGCTTTTATGCGGTATTGTGGTGATTAAATGAGCTGCAAACTGTGTCAAGTGTATGATGATGACGAGCCGCCAGGCGGCAGGCAGGCACAAAACCGTCTGATAAAAACAGGGCAGAATACAGACTGTGCTGGATATGGATGGCTCAATAACAAATTGATGTATTAATCAATCAGACAGACTGAAGGCGAAGTTCGATCCAGATTCGGGGACATGCAGAGAGACACTCCAGCAGGCAGCCACAATTTTTCAAAATAGGCAAGCGCGACTAACGAGCTGAAATACTCACAACAACGAATAGAAAACCTCTTCACGGATGCACTGTGGAAAGTAATAGATATATTTTTTTTCTTATTTTATATAAATTTTGTAATTATAAATTTGGTAACAAATTTAAAATCTTTTTTGACATTTTTTGATCATATCTTCTTAATCAGCATCGGCTAAGTCGATTTCATTTCTTTTTTTTTAAGATTTACTTGCTCTAAATTACTAAATTTAAAAATTAATACAACATCATATAGCAAATTTCAAAGTTATATATTTTTTTCAGTATAAAAGTGTGGGCGGCAGGGGAAATGCGTAACGCCTTCAAGCCACTTTTATGATGTGGCATAAAAACGGGCGTTCGCTCAAAGACAAAAAGCCATCATCAGCATTGGTCGCTAACAAGCATCGTCTCACATGCCACACACACACACCACACACAACACTCATAACACACACAGCCTACGCACAAACAAATGACCGTGGTCAGATTCAGGGGACTGAGCAAGCGGGCATTACATTTTATGACATTTTGAGGCCCACTAAACTTTAACAAGTTCCCGAGCGAACAACAAACGCATTCTAAAGCCTCAACAGCAATTCTTCACATCAAAATTAAAGCCATTTCACGGCGAAATCGTTTTGTCCACAGCCGCGTCTCCTCTTTCGCTTGCGGTACAACGCGGCGTATACGTGTTAATAACGCAACGTTCGGGACGTGCCAAGGATTTCGAATTTGTCGCGCAGGACAAGAACAGCCCAGCCAGCAGCAGCAAAACAGCATTTAAGGTATTTTTATGTGAGATTTCATTAAAAAAAATTAGCATATTTTATGGCATTTCGGCCATGTCATAGATATCATCAGCTAAATTTTTGACAGCGCTAAGAGGTTGGCTTTCATTTACGGGTTGGAAAAAAAAGGAAGCTTGGGACAAATGGAGCTTGAGGATTATTTTTATAGAGTTTAAATGACAATTGTGAGGGCCTTGATGCTGAAGTGATAAAAAAAAGATGGAACGTATTTTTTATATTCGTTAAAGGAATGCTAAACTTGTGCAGTAACGGCAGCAATTGTCTTATCTAATACAAAGAATCTACTCCATTTAATTAAATGCAATTGGGGCAAAGAGCTTGTAGGAATTTTCTTTCCTAGCAACAAGAGTGTAGTAGATACAGTAAAAACAAGGCGAATTTATGCTGATACCTTGTACTTCACCGGCTTTCGCATCTCTATTCCAATCAAGGAGATTGCTCTACCTTGGCGCAAGTGACAAATACATGTTGCAATCCGCTCCGTATCGCATTCTATCTTACCAATCGCTACCACTTCATTCCGCCATCGCCTAAACCCCTTACAGCTATCAGCATTCCAAGAGGGATGCATTTAATATTTAATTTCCGCTGCAGCAGGGCCAGAGAAAGCGAGTGCGCTACTTTTATTACCTTTGCACCGTTGACACAACGTTTAAATCCCACGCCATGTTCTCTGACAATGCCAAAAGCAAAGGGATTCGGATCGGAGTGTATATATATAGGGGGATATAGGGGCCGCAACGGTAGGAAAGTGGAGGGTCACAAGAGAGCAGCTGCATGGCTACATTTACACAGGGAACACAGGGATTGGTCCACAATGGAGTGCACTCCGATTGCAATTTCGCATTTATTGTCAAGTGGTTTCAAAATACATTACAGCAAAGTTTTGTACCGATTTTCCTACTACTCCTATTCCTTGTATACTTTTTCCCTTTTCCTCTTTTTTTTTATTATGGCAACTGAAGCGGACAACGAACTTTAAGTTCATCAATCAAGGGAAAAGTCGACTCGTTTTCGGTTTCGGGTTCCCTCTTTGCGTTTTTTGTTAACTGCATTAAAAATGTTGGGCTCAATGCTGCTCAATCAATGACAACATTGCTGATTTTATGGTTAAAATTCTATTCAATCATTTATGTTAAATTTGATTAGGAAAGGAGACCGGACCGAAGCACAGCAGCGCAACACAACACAGAGAAAAAGAAAAGAAGCGGAAACCTCTGCTCATCAATATTTTCTAGGGCTACATATAGCTTCCTGCTTGAACCTCACTCATCCTTAGAGTGCGTAATAAATTCGCTTATGGCTAACGCTGGCAGATTAAATGGCAGCTGATTTATTTTGGGGCCACCCCAATACTCCCTCTATATCCTCGCCGCACCTTGCCGCAGCAATACTTCGCTAAGCTCAAACAATTTTGTCAAATTGACCAAACTTAAGCTTATTTATTATGTTTGCGGCTTACACATTACACATTAAGTCCCAAGTCCTGTCTGTCGACTAACTAAATTGGTTTCTCCCAAATACACAACGAAATTTGAATTTATTGCCTGCAAAGTCTTTCGTCCTTGGGCGGTGGGGTGGTTCCCCAATCTCTCTGATATCGCCGGCTGATAATGTCTTTTGTGCGGCCAGATAGACTGTGGTGGCTGGTGGTGGTGTGCCGCATTTAAAGTTTATCGCAATGAAAAATTATCAGACACGGCCACATAATCTAAAAGCATAACTTTGGCTACTTACTGGAAAACTATTTATCCACTGACAAATGATGCTGCTTGGAAAAGTTTCCACAGCGCATCGCAAAAGGCAAAACAGTTTGTGCAACTTTCAAAATAATGGCGAGCGCACACATACAACAACAACAGCAAACAATAACTAGCCAAAAAGCAGGAGCGGAATTTGTTGAAGAACGGCACTTAAAGTTAGTTTGGATAATTTTGAAAATTATATTGTTACGGAACGATCTTTAACGACTCTTAAGTAAGAGTTAAATTGTTTTACGGCAACTAAACTTTACAAACATTATAGGAAACTAGACTTATAGGGTTATTCCAAGGCATTCCCAGTACCTATATTTCGCTTTTCTTCAATTCAAGAACTATTGGATAATAATTCAGCATATTATGACATTTAAGTTGCAACCCTTCTTCTATCTCGCTTGCATTCGAGCTCGCACCAGATGATCTTATACCCTAAGTCATGGGTTTAAGTCTGGGCTAAGGCGATCTAAAATAAAGTGTTCTTTTTTTTCTCTTCTACAATATTTCTAGAATATTATCCTATAATTTTTAAATCAATGGGAGTAATAGTTTCGGTGATATTATCGAAAATATAAATATAAGACCATTTCAGGATACATACATAAATTCTTTATTAGCCCATCACTTTTGTGTTAACCGAATACGCCCCTGAACCTGGTCCATTTCTGAACGCTTCATGATAACTATCTTGGCAACCAACAGTTTTTCTTTCCATTTTCTCAGCTCTCTCCATTTCCGGTTTTTTTCTTTTTTGAAGTCTTGAGCTTGAGTTTCAACTTTCGCTGCAATTACGCGTTCTGCAAGACAAAATCACTCAAACAAAATGGCGCGCGTGCGTTTCATTGAAATCATGGTGGCGGGAGGACGAGGCCAAGGGCGTTGCTGGGTTAAAGGCGCCGCGGCAAACGAGGAAAAAAATATAGAGCAGAAATGCTGAATGCCGCCGGACCGAGACCAAAGAAAAGTGTGCACGAGTATTTTCCGCAAACTGATTTAATTTTTTATGGAACTCCCTCCTTGTGAATTTTATATACACTTTTTTTCCCCACAGCGTTACATCTTCTGAAGACGTGTTGTTGTTTCTGCCCGAGTTCTGTTGTTATTTTTTTTGTTATTTTTTCAACCGCTTCTGCAGTCGAGCTGAACTTCCTCGCTCCGCCTGTCTGTGCAAATATTTTCATTGCCTGTTTGGATATATACGAATATATACATATATATCATTTGGTTGCAGTGTTCAGCTGGCGACAATTGAAACATTTTTTATGCTCTTTTATGGTTTATTTGCCCAACAACTTCCTCCTCCTCTCCGCCAGTCAGTCAGAGGCAGTCCTGTCACTTAAGTAAAAATAAACAAAGCAAAATTGTTGAGCGTTCGAAATGGTCACTTCCGGTTCGCCATTGTCTGGCTTTTCGGAATGGTAAACTGTGAAAAATATCTGCCGAAAAAGTAAAAACAAAGTAGACATATTGAAATAATATAAATAATAATTTCTGAAAATACGTAATACCCTTAAAATAATTGTTTTTATTATATTTAATAATGAACCGACCCTATTAGAAAAGGAATTCTGGTTTCAATTATTAGTATGTGCCTTAAATAATACCGAATGCTAGATGAGTGCTTTATTAATAAGCCAAAGACTAAATAATAAGATCCACTTAATATTTAAACTATGGGGAAATGTGGACAGACTTGTCTTTACAAATTTTTCTTACTGTGTAATTATTCCATTTTTATTTCCCAACGACAGTCAGTCGCAACCGCAAATGTCCCAAAAACAGATCTCGCATCGATAAATAAGCGACATTAAGGCCCCAATTTAAATACAATTTCTTGGTGGCATAACTTTGAGCATTGGCTTAGCGGGCAGTCGAGTGTTAACGCCTCGTCGATGCCACCTGCCACCACTTGCCACCCTTTGCTGCTTCTGTTTCTGCTTCTGTTGCGGTTGTCAATTCACGGGGTTGCCTGCTGCTGGCTAAAGTTTCAGAAAATGCATCTTGACTTGGCCCGAAAGTTGTGTTTGGCCTGCAGCAGGCAGGCAGAAAGGCAGGCAGCAGGTTCGAGTAACAGTCGACTGGAGCGGAAAAGTTAATTCACCTGTGAGACTTGACAAACTTTCTCACATTTTCAACTTGACTACAGTGAACTCGCTCGCCCATTGCCAACACACATTTGATGCCTCTGCCTGGCAAGCGAAATCAGCAAAGCGTTTAAAAACTGCAATAAACCCCATTTATTTACTTGTTACAATGTCCTTCACCTGACACAGCAGCAGTTGTTGCAACATCAGGAGTTGCATCTGGCCCATGAGGAATCGCAAGAAGAAAAAATGAACTATAAAGCCATCGTGAAAAACTTGGCTGGCAAAAACTTGCCTCTCTGTGCGCCGAGTACTTATGTATGTAAGAAAATGTTGTCAACAACAAATTGTGACATTGCAATCGCTGTGGGGATTGTAAGCAGCATCAGAATGTGTCATCTGTGTGATGAACTTGCAACTTGCAACAAGGTTGCTGAAACAAGATGTCTAGGACAACCTTTGATTGAGTTTATGCTTTACAAATTGGTTAAGGACATTGTGAGGCTTTTTAATAATTAATTAGTTTGCTAAAATGCGAATTAATTAAACGTAAATAACAAGGGGACAAGTATCCACAATTATATATTTACGTAGTAATACAGTTGTAATACAGGCTTAAAGTAGAAATTCTTCCGTTTCAATATAATTATTCGTTTCGTTAAGTTAAAATATAAAATTCCAAATACTTATTTTTTGTAACGAATTTAATGATTTAAATATTTACTTTAAGTCTATTTAAAAAGAGTATCCTTTAAGTAATGTTGTCTGAACTTTCCTATAAAGGTGGAAAACTGTCCAAAACCGCTGAAGGACATCATCCCGCTTTTCCGTTGCCCACTTTCCCCCACGGCTAATTTGCAGTTTTTTGCGGTCTCAGCTTTCAGATGGTCGCACGTAATCGAAGCCCCACCAGTCAGCTGCCAAGAGGACCAATCAATCACTGGACGAACTTGACTAGAGACCGGAAAATTGGTGCAGAAAAAAAGCGTGCGAGGGTGTATGGGGTTTTCCGTCGATTGTTGGGAGCAGGGGACAGGGGACAGGGAGGGGGCATAAGCTCGTGTGCGAGTGTGATAAGTATGCTAAACAAAATGTTATGTGAGCCAAGCCTGAACTGAGCCTTTGGCCGTGCCTGGCATGATAAATCGATGGAGCTGGATGGATGCGACTTTAAATGTTAGTTGCCGTTGGATTTGCCCCGCCAAATAAAGATCTAGATATAGATGTGGCTGTAGATATAGATATAGACAGATAGGAGAACGCTAGAAGGAGGAGAGTGCGTTCCGAGTGCGACACGTGCGTATGAGTAATTTATATTTGATTGTAGCATTTCCTAGATGTCTTCACAACTGCGCCCAACCACCCGGAATCGTCTGTGCCTTGTGCGTCATAAACAAATCCAAAAGGACACGCGTATGTGTGCCCAGGCTCAGACCGAGGCTCAGGCTCACTGGCAGGATATGGGACATATACCAGGAGCAACGTCCTCCGTCCGCCGACTGGCTGCGATATTTTTACGCATGTTGACATTCAATTTGCCAATTTGTCAGCTCCGGCCGGATGGCAGGAAAGTTTCCCTAGCGTTTGTCGATGGCCTTTGAACTTGCCAGCGTTTGCCAGAGTTTTATGAATTAGGTACTGATTTGCCAAATGCTTTGACAATCCCCATTGAATGTTGTGTTAATTTTCATGCACCGCCACGCCCACCCACTTGTTTATATATTTGTTTGATTAGTTAAATCAATTTTATGATTATGATTATGCGCATTTCCAGCGATAACAAGCTGTGACATTCATTCCCAGTCATGCACACGGCTGATAAAAACTTTTATTTGCCCACACAGAACAGGAAAAACGGAATAAAAAAACCCGAAAAGAAAAACAACGCAAGCGCAAGTAAAACATGGAAACTTTTCGCATGAATTCGGAAATGTGTTTAACGCACAGACACAACGGCAACTGCAAATGGATGAGGGCAAAGCTGAGGGGTGCCTTTTGGGCCAACTTACTGGTACTGTGTGCGTTAGCTGGTTTCAGCGCACACACACCGAACCACTTAAACGGGCAAACAAAAAGGGGTTTCGAGTGTTGGCACAATTTGTTCAATAAGAGAGAACTTCCTCGACAGTCGGGCCAAGAAAATTGACGTCGACGTGCTCAAATAATGTATGAACGTTATTAGCCAATTTGTGTGTCATCGGGAATTTAGATATCATTTAATTTGGATTGGTTTAAAGTGGTTTAACCAAATTAATTCGGAAATTATAGAGGATATAGATACTGCTACAATAATATGCAATTTATTAGCCAATAATAGTCAAGGATTAATGGGCTATTTTCTAGTTTCTAAATGATTCAGGATGTATTAGCACATAGTACAGACATACATACAAGGGGAAATTAAGTTAATTTGCTTATAATTAATAGCAGTGTTCAGCTTCTAGAAAATGTAGACATTTAATTTGTGCCAGAACCCCATTTGACTTGCAAATAAAAATAAATTTAAACAACTTTCTCCGTAATTCTAGTCGAAATCACAGCTCCTTAGAGTCTCACTCAATAACCCGCCGCTTATTTCCATTAAACCCCCTGATATAAAAGCTTCAACCTGCAAGGCATTTCCCTAATGCAAATGCCATGCAAGTCGCATTTAAAAAAATGCATAATTCTATTGCCTGTTACATGCAATTACACAAAGTAAAACGACTCAAAGGAAGTGCTTTGCTCTGGCTCTGGCTCTGCTCTGCCTAGCCACGATTTGCATTTGCATTTTGCATTTTCGAATTACAAGTATACTTGGGGGTTTTTCCCACTGCTTCCCCTCCTTCTGTTGCTGCTTCCTTTGGCACCCGGCCAAAGATCATAAAGATTGCCATCTCAAGAACCTTTGCCACGTCGCCAAGGCGCCGAAACCCTCCTCCGGAGACCAGGGAAAACGGGGCCTATGCATAGTCAATGCATGTCAAACGCAAGTGGAAAACAAAACCCAAACAAAACCGAAACAAAGCCCAAACACTCAACCTGACCACAAACGTTAGAGAACCAACCCTTGACCCCTCACCCCATCGCACTTTAAACCCCTCCCCACTCCACCTCTGCCACAATCCCGAAGTGCGTGCCAAAAAAATATGCATGAGAGTAGTTTCTTTTTTTCTGCCTGCCGCCTGTTGTCGCCTCTCCTCCTCGTTTAGTTGGCTCTAAGGCATGCCCTGGCAGCCTCAAGGACCCGGCTGCTTTCTGGAGACACAGGAGGCAGAAGGGGATACGATGCACAAGGAAAATTGCTAATCCAAAGCTGAGATTGCCATCTGTACTTTGAACATAAATTATCATTGATTCATTAGATAAGCACCAAAAATAAGTAGATGTTCAGACTTTTTAGATTTTTGTATAAATATTATTCTTACTTATCAGATTTTTAATTCGCTCACTTATTTTACAGACAAATTATTTGTTTTAAAAGGCTTTTCTCAGTGGAATATACCTCCCGGAAACCTAGAGACACACACACTCGTATTTGCATGCAGTTTTCGGGCAAACTTCCTTGGAGATCCTCTGCCCCGCTGCCCCACCTGGCCACAAGGTCGCACAAAATTTCAGTGTGTCTGATTACCGAAAAAACGAACAGCTAAAGTGCAGGTGAAGCAGGGCAGGAAGAGCGGGCTCAGACAGAAAGCGATGCAGTTTAAAGTTGTGTGAGTTCCAGGAGTGCAGCAGCCGTGTAATGGCCGAGTGCTGAGTGCTTTTAGTGGCGGATAGGGTTAAATCGGGGGCCTGGCAGAGCACACTGCATGGAAAGTAACCAAAAAATTATGGCTCTTGTGGCCGAAAAACTCTTTTACAAGGGCTCCACTTGCCGGAAGAGGTGTGTGTGTATGGGAGTGTGCACCTGTTTACTGGAGTGTAAATGCCCAAAAGTGTGCTCTGGGTTTATTTATAATTCTATATCCATTCGGCCTGTTGTGGCCGGCACCATTCAAACATGGCCTGGCCACAAACATTTATGGCCAACAAATGCCAGCTTTCATGTTTACCGAAAAGTGCGGCGCACAAGTCCCAAAAAAAATAGAAAAATCATTTTTTACACACCAATAGAGACGGAGACCTGAAAACTCCTGTATCCTGTAGTTTGGGATGGGTCTATTCAAATTTGCGAAAAGTTCACAAAAGTTTAAAATTAGTTTCGTACAGGAGTTTAAAAGGATAAGAGTTTGTGGTATGCAAAAAGCCAAAGAGTACTTGTAAAATCATACACAGAGTTGATCAGAGCAAATGCGCTCGTTAACTTTTTCCACAATCTATACTTACTAAAATTTTTAAAGAAATTACTAAGTTACCTTTATTAATTTCTTTAACACTTGAATAGATTTATTCAATATTTTAGAGCATCCCCAATTCGCTGACTCGCCGCCCACTCGTAGTTCCACATCTCAATAGCTTTTAGCTTACTCAAATTTTTATTTGAACCTGCACCGTTTCGCTTGCCAACTCTCAATTTCTCTCTGTGAAAAAAACTGCCAAAAAATAGCTGAATATGGGATGCAGTAGCTGCGTTCTACGAAAAAAAATATAAAATAATCAATAGACCCGCGTTAGAAAGAAGAAAGTAGGCAATGCGAACAATGATGATGAAAGTGAAGCCGCTGCCGCAGGCGCATGCAGGAACCGAGAAGAAAAACCAAAGGAAAAGCCAACTTTTCCCCATGCGCCAACAAACACGAACGCAGATAGAAACGGAGAAGTGGCTACTAGACCAAAAGTCCCGCTCCCTCTCTCGACCCAGTCGCTACCACGAATTGAAATTATGACTAAAGTTTTGCATGCAAATATTTTGCGAATTTCCTCGTAGATGGCAGGAGACAGGCAGGCGAACGAGCGAGCGACCCAGGTAGGAAAAGCGGCAGGTGAACAAAAGTTTCAACTGCTTCCTGCTGCCTGAGTAAAGGTGATGGGTGTTAACTAGGTACATTCCAAAGAACTTCTTATAGTACCTATATCTAATTAGTTATCTTAGATTTTGTACCGGATATTAGAAGTATTTTCATTTTTTAAATTATATAATTTTAATTCAATCAGGCTGCAGATCATAGCTCTTTACTTTTAAATATATTGAAAAAAATATATTTAAATAATATATTGTAGGATACTATGTATCCTTCATCACAAAATATTTCCATTTAATCCATTTAAAAAAGGAGAGACCTTTTTAGAAATCATCCTTAACTTGGTATTACAATTTTTTCAACTTTAACCTTACAATTGTATAGTTATTCTCAGTCAAACAATGGTACCTTTCCCATCTCTGGCTTGGTTATATTTCAAACGTTGAGTTTTATTTATTTTGCAAGTTACTTTGCGCCGGTGTGTCCATGTCGCAGCTGGGTCACTCGCAGATTTCACATTTCAGTTTGCTTGTATGCCTGTTACGGATATTGAGCGTGGGCGCTTTTGAAGCTTTTGATTTTATTAGAAATTGTCAGAGGAACCGGAGCGACGTGACCTCAAATGCCTGGCCCCCCTGGAGGGTTCAACAGCAGGTGGTATGCCTCCCGTGTATACCTAACAACACATATTTCGTAATAGAACAAAAGAAAGTGCAGGCAAAGTTGACGGCAAACTTGAAAGGCAAAGGCAATGAACCAGTTAGTGTCAGGAAAAGGCGGTGAAACTGAAGGCCGTTGAGGGCAATCAGATTATGAAAATATATTGCAAAAGCAAATTAAGCTTTAGGTGTTTGATAATTAAATCGATATCTAGGCTGCAGATTTTAATTTATGGATTTTACTTTGGGCTTGAATATGCAAAGGAAAACTATGAAACTGTTGAGTACATTATATGTAGGTTAAATACGGAGAGAAGTTCTCTTTAATTGTACAGAAAAATAGCGTGTAACCAAGAATGACATTCGTAAGTCTCAAGGTGACATTCAATAAGATTCAATGCACCAGAACTTTCTTAATTGTGCAAAGGAATTCAAGAACTCATCAAGCATTGTTCACCTCGTAATCCAATCACACGCTGTTTTGAGTTGTCTCTGCTAATTAGATTACTTTTGTTCAAACACTCGTGTACATCGCTCAGCTTCATTGATACCAAATTCCACAGACAATAATTGCGCAAACTAAGCCCCATCTCGAACGGAAGCCATATCACCATATCAAGCCACACACAATGGAGGAGCGAGCACACAGGCAATAATCTTTGGGGCAAATTATGCCATTCCCTGGGACAATCTTGGCAAATTATCAACTGGACAAGATAAACCGACGTCAGGTGCGAAATGCTTACATCTGCATTAAGATGCACATTTACATTTTGGCCCGCCCAGGAGTTTGGCAGGAGCGTCAGGAGCAAATGCAGCCGGCGGAGCCTAATGGGTTTTGTTACGCCCCCGCTCCCTGAGGAGACATTTGCATAGACAGGGGCAGAGACAGAAAAGAATATGCATTTCACATTTTTGAGTTTGCATACAACTTGTATGGTAATTAAATGGTAATGGTTTCTAAGCAAACTTTAATGTGTGACGAAGGTTAGATTAGTTTATGGGACCTATTATAAAATGATCACTTGATTAATTAAAGAAACCTACAAGAACTTATTAATTAATTATTTGTATTTTAAGAAATTTTTGCACAGAAAATTCTATAAATGCTAATTGATGTTGGATAAAAAACTTTTCCTTATATAAAAATTATTAAAATTTGAAATTCTTATAAGAAAAACCCCAACCATATAAAATTATATTGTTAAATTTAAACACTGTTTGCTGGTGAACGGTTTAAGTCTACAATTTCCCTTAATAAAAGGTTTATTGGTATACTATAGTTCGCCTGCACTTTTTCCCAGTGTATATGGAAAGGAAGGAAACTTACAGTTATCGATTTGCCTGCCAACACTCACGCAGACGGGGAGCAAGGAGAGCAAGGATTGGGAAGAAAAGGTGCCGGGGGCAGGAGACAGCACCTAGGAGAACTTGGAAACTAGGCAGGCACACACACACACTGTCATGCAATATTCACATGAATGAATTACCTTTAATTGATGCAGCATATCCAGAACAGATACAAATACAAAGGATTCAAAAGGATACTCGGAGCCGAGCACACAACATAAATTGGCATTAAATATTGAGGGCTATTACCTAACTGAAAAGCCAGACAAACTGCAAACTGACCGTGTTAACTGCCCAGTCGGACTTTGCTTCTTGTGCTGACCGAATACAGATAGAATTCTCTGTGTAACGGGGAGGATCTTAGGGATGCTCCCCGTTACACAGAGAATTCTATGCTCTTTGCTCAGGAGGGATTTTTTCTTTTGGGAAATTTTTGTTTTTTAAGGCGTGCGCTGATAAAAAAGCACTAAGTTCTCTGTAATTAACTTGTGATTTGCATTTTAAAGTAAATAGAGTTCATGAAAACACGAACTGAGTAAAGTCTAGAGAATATTTTCTTTAAAAAAAGATTATTATTTTCAATGAAATAAATTTATTAACTAAAAAAAAGGAACATAATTTAAAAAAATTAGTGGCAAATTTGATTAAAGTTGGTTTTTGTTTTAATACTTAGCAGTACATTTTACGGCATATTTTCTAACTAAAATTAAATATTGTTTTTATCTAACAAGTAAAGTGCAAAAGAATTCTCATTTGACTATTTTCTTTTATATTTAACTTTTATGTATTTGAAATATTGACTTCCAGGATAGTTTCATAAATTCTTATAATTTAAAATGCCTTACCTAAGGCTCTTTGAAACTATTACCTACTACATTTACACATAAATAATAAAACGATAAAATAAAAACAGTTAAAAATGTTGTAGAAATTAAGAAAAATTCTGTTTGGGATAGAACGCGTTGAAAAAATCGTATTTATGTTTTCGAAACGATCAATTTGTGTTGTTTAATAACTATTAAATGTTGAAATAGTAGATAACGCGAGATAAGTTTGGTCACACGAATATTGCAGTCGCGATTATGCAAATTTACCAAAACAAAAGAAGGTCATACCAAATTGCAACGAGGGCTGCATTAAAGATCGCGATGCACCCCTAGATCTGTGAAAAAGTGAACTATTGTGAAAACGTAAACTCAGCATAAAAGGTATGTATTTAACGTAAATTATTATATTATTATAAGTTGTATATTAACTTTAAGTTAACTACTATATGTCTCACATTCTAACAAACAGTAATATTAATTATATAACTGCATTTAACCCTTTTTATTGTGTCTTTGTTTGTTGTGTCCTTTTGTGTATGTATCTATGTCCGTAGGTGTCTCACATATGTAAATGTATGCGTGGGTGTCTTAAACCCACTTCACAAACAATTATTTGTGTACCTTTTTACTAATTGTTCATTGAATTCTCAGCTATGGACCGCAAATTCCAAGTCTACCAGGAGCTATGTTGCCAAGGCTGTGAGCAGCTTACATACGTGTAAGTATAAACATTTTTCACAATATATTGTGTATTAAAGTAATATATTTTTTTAAATATTCTTTAGCGCAACTTGCGGAATTTAAAAAATCAATGGGAACCTAATTGGCGGCGATGCGAGAATAGTGAAACTTCTGCAATTACATTAAAACCGTTCACGAGGCTTTAATTTTATACCAAATTATATATTTTATAATAATATTATATCTATAGTTAGCTAAGCTACTACAAAAT
>VNJO01008897.1:0-24099 GCA_008042535.1 Drosophila tani | reverse complement strand
ATTTTGGACAGACAATTTTTGTATGTTGCCGCAAGGTATTGTACTGGTGCATTGATAATTTACTGTCTATCATAAGGGCAAGTGCTTGATCTGCTGAAAGGCGTTTTGCAGTGCTATTAGAAGATAGTTTAGCTTTCTTAATTATAGTCCCCGTGGACGCGGGAGCATTTGATAATACATTAATTAATTTAGCTCAATCCCGTTTTCCTTCCGCCCGCAAAGCTGTTCTGCGGCTGATAGCAACTGATCCTCATCTATCGTCGACAACAATTCTTGGCTTTTCCTTTTTTGTGTTTTAGGACAACTCTCAGAAAAGGCTTTTTGTGTCCTCCCTCTTGTACTTGAGGTGGAAGCAATGACATCAATGCAATAGTCTTCGCCATTTAATGTGACCTGAAGCCAACTTGCATTATGAGCAAGAAACCTGGCCTTATCTCTTCTAGATTTCTCAAATCTGTTTTGAAACTCAAAAGACAGTTTACTCATGTGTAGTTTTAATTTGGAGTGATCAATTTCATTGCCAAGCACCATCACTGCGTGCTTTACAAGAGCGTCTCGCTAAGCGGTTTTTATGTTCTTCGACCAAACCTCAAAAAATGCAGCACGGCTTATTTCACTCATTTCTAAATAGAAGGTCTTTGGGCAAAATATGGGCAAGATTTTATTTTAGATTATGAATCAGAATGAATGCCTGCGAATGATGTATGTTCTGGTTGGATAGAATACGATAGAATAATATAAGTTTTTTTCCACCAAAAAACAGAAACATGAAAAAACACACTTACTTTTTGCAACTTTTTTCAAAAAATGAAAAAAAAAATTTTTGGTCCCAAAAAAATGTTTTTGTTTTTGAAAGTGGATTAAAAATTGTCTGAAGTTTCTGGGAAAAATAACTTTTGGCTGCTCCCACTAATCACGCGATGCAATTGATAAGACTAAACTTTGTCAACTGTTGCTCGCTTCCCAGTGCAAATTTGCATGCATTTCTAAAGTCCATCTTTAAAAACCGTTATCTTGAAAGAAAAAATTGTTTGTTTTATTTTGTGCCTGTTTTCGTAATAGTTGAACATTTCTAAAAGTGCTGCTTAAAGCTCATCGACCTCAAAAATAGTTCAACTTTTGCTAAAAGTTCCTCTAGATTGGCAAAATCTTACACTGTGCGATGGCTACCATATCAATGTACCAATGATTCATCTACAAACAGGAAATTGGTGCCATAATTTTTTATTCGTATAGATTGGTGATTCGTCCACAAGAACAACATTTTTTCTTAAGATGTGGTAAACTGTTTCATCAGTTCATCGTTGATATGTATGTTAAAATATAAACTGAATGTCTTAATTTTATTCGCTTTTACCAAGCAAAATTAAGATCTGATGAATGTATTCCTTTGCATGATGCGATATCGAATGATGCTAATGTTATTGACATCGGACACGACATATAAGTCAATTGACAGTGTTATGAATAAAGATGATGCAACAAACTTTCCAGTTGAATTTTTAAATTCATTGCCACCGCATTGCTTGAATCTGAAAGTTGGTTCTTTGATCATATTATTTCGAAATATTAATCCACCAAAACTGTAGATTGGCAGTGAAAAAGTTGCCAAATTTTATTGAAGCTACTATCTTATCAGATAAATTAAAAGAAGAAGTTCGTTTCATACCACTTATCCCTATGATTCTAACTAATATGCCATTTAAGTTCAAACGATTGCAATATCCTGTGAGGTTACCATTTGCGACAACAAGGCCCAAGGGCAAACACTTGAACACGTGAATTTGGAAGAATCGTGTTTTTCACATGGCCAACTTTATGTTGCGCGTTCCAGAGTCGGTACCCCCAGCCGTTTTTTTTATTTATACTCAAAATGGGAAAACAAAAAATTTTGTTTATCGAAATGTTTTGGATTAAATTTTAAAACAGCTAGCAATTAATAAACTTGTTGTTGTTTAAATAAGAGAATTTATATTTTATTATATATGTACGTAGCGAAGCACGTACCGTATTAATAATTATTTTGTGGTTAGTCGCTAAAAAAGAGTTGAATTCGTAAGAAAAAAAAAATCTGTGATAAATTGTGAACAATTGCTATAGGAACGATTTCCTATTATAGTAAAACAAACATTAAAGGGATTATTATTTAAAATGTGATCTTTTCCAAAATACCTCTTAAATTAATATACAAACTGCGCGAAGCGTGATGCGAAGGGTACTTTTCTTCGACCTTGGCAACTCTGTTCTCGGATAAGCATCACCAGCCGAATCGAATTAGCTGTGAAAAAAAAGATCTCAGAGACTATAAGCTATAGCTAGGGCTACCAAATTTGGTAGCAACATTCTTATCTGTTGCACGCATAAACAAGGGAGTTTGTGGTTTCAAACTAGGTTGCTCTTAAACAAATCTTTTATAATTATATACCATTGCACGGTATTATATTTAGTCCAGAAGTTTGCAACGCAGTTTACGTAGCATCGGGAAGACGGACAGACATGGCTAGATCGACTCGGCTGCTGATGCCGACATCGGCATCGGCTATATATATATTTTTTATCGGCATCAGCAGCCGAGTCGATCTAGCCATGTCTGTCCGTCTTCCCGTTGCTACGTAAACTAGACTCTCAGTTTTTGAGCTAGCTGAATGAAATTTTGCAAATAGTCTTTTTTCTATTGCAGATAGTGTATATGTCGAAACGGCCGGAATCGGACCACTATATCTTATAGCTGCCATATGAACGATAGGGCCAAAATGTTATGTTTTCGCTTTTTTTGAAAATATTTTGCTCAAATTAAATACGTGATCCTTTAATTATATTATAGCTATATATTTTTAATTTTATGCAAATCAAACCGCAATATCTTATAGCTGCCATGGCAATGATCGCAAAATTATTGAAAAAAAAAAATCTTCTCTGTTTTTCAACGTCTGTTTTTAGAAGCACGATTTTATTTTATTAAGATCGGACAACTATATCATATAGCTGCCATAGAAGCGATCGGTTGATTTATTTTAGGTTTTTGTCCAACAGCGAGTATTTTTGTGTCATTGTGTGGACATGGAATACTTCAAGATGTGGGTACGAATTTTTATTTTAACCAAAAAAAGAATAGGGTCTTTTACCCCTGTTCATTGACATGTAATGTCTTGTCTTATATATTTAAAAATTAATTGAGCAAGGATTATACAAATAAGATTTCATACCAAAGTTTTTAAATTTAGCTCAACCGCATAATCGTTTGTGCATCCTAACTTATACGGCCTTACCCTTTAAGCAAAACAGATTCTATACCATATGAGGGTATTATAATTTAAGTCAAAGTCGCAAAGAAGAAGTCATTTTCGACCCGATAAAGTATAATATTCTTGATCAGCATCAACTGCTCTGGGCTCTTTCTCTTATGATGCCCAAGATTAAAATTCGTAAAATAATCAGAAACACAAAAGATTCAAAAAAATATAAAATACGGCCCACTTTCATTTTTATACCCGGGCCCTATAGGGTACAAGTTAGTGCCAAATGAGAATGTATGTAACAGGCAGAAGAAGGCATCTCCGACCCCATTATTACATGGGCCTTGTTGCACCGCGACCAGATGTTAGGTCTTTTGTGCCGGCAAAAACTAGATATATTCTTGATCAGCATCAACAGCCGAGTCGATTTAGCCATGTCCGTGTTGGTAAACCGATCTTAGAGACAATATGAGCTAGAGCCACCAAATTTGGTGACAGCATTCTAATCCATTCCAAACCAGTGCTGCCAACTTTTGCTGAACAAAAATTGGTTTTCGGCGGAGCAAGGGTAGAAACAAAAAAAGGGGGTGTGTAGAGCCTACGCACGACAGAAGTGAAGCTTCTAGTATTCCTCTCTCTCTTATCATTTCATTATCTCTTATTTTCTGTCTTAGGTTAGTTTGAAGATTATTGGTTAAATAATTCAAGGACGAAGGATGGATTTTTTCTATTTCGCTGCTGTCTTATTGAATTGTGGTGAATATTGTTGGGTTTTGGCATGGAATGTTGGTTATGAACTTGTGCTGCAAGTACGACGTATTCTGGACCATCATTGGGACTCAATAAATGAACAGAACTCGTAGAACTCGAAACGATTTTTCCCTTTTTTGAAGGAATTGGAGCAGGTGTTATAGCGTTAGCTGCAGCAGATCGCAAACGCTCTCTGTATGCTTTACAACGTTCTGCAGCCGTTTTAGCTTGAGATCTGGGGGGCTTTAATTCTTTTTTCCGCTCTCTGTACCTCCTGTCGTCCTTTGCTCTTTGAGTTGTAGCGACGACATTCCTACATCATATTTCACTGTTAGTATAATCTCGCCAATATGTTAAACAATTATATTCCAACAATACTTCTATATTGTGAAATATTTATCAACTCTTTTAAGTTATATTTACCTTGTGTCACTGTGTGAATCTGACTCTTCTCTTCTTTGGTTATTCTCAGGGGACACGGACACGGACACTTCCTCTTGTGACACTGATGTGTTCATCACCTCTATCTCGTCACCACTCATTTTTAACACTAAAATTCTGTAGGAAACAATAAAGTTTCTATGTATGAAGAATACAGAGAGAGAGAGATGTTGAGAGCGCACGTGCGTGGTGCCTAGCAACATTGTTCCTAGCAACATGTGTCATTGTTGGGTGTTGGGCAACATGTTCCTATCAACATTTGTCTTTTTTTGATGTTGCCCAACATGTTTCTAGCAACATTTGTTCACAATGGTTTGGGTATAGGGTATCAGTTGGTCACACTCGACTGTAGCCAGTGTTGCCAGGGGCTGAGCGGGTGAATAAGCTAGATTTCGCGCAAAAAGTAGCTAAAATAAGCTAAAAATAAAATAACAATGCTGAAACCCAAGCTACTACAAAACAAGACAAATCTTAGGTTGTAAATGTTGTTTATTTTAATTAAGTTGGTTTTTAAATCGTAAATTTTGTAATTTTCTTTCTTATTTAAATATTTATCATATTTTTGAACAAGCATGACGTCTTTTTGCGAAAAATGTTATGTGTGGCAGCATTCCTTTTTTCCTGCGCATCCCATATTAGAAAAACCAAAAAAAAAAATGTTTAAAAACTAAATTATTTGGAATATAACAAACAAAAACAAACCTCGGCCAAAAATTGTACAATGGCATAATTGTGTTCCAATTAAATCAGATGAATTTTATAATATTTGTATCTTATTGTAATTTAAATAATCAACATTTAATTTTTTAAAATATTTTGATAACATTGAATACATTTTTTATAACCGCAATAATGTCAACTTTTTTTAAAGTCAGAAAATTATCGGGTAGTCTGAAATAATAAAGCAGATATTATATAATTCAAATCAATTGGAGCTTTTCAATCCTTTTACGAATATGCATTTTTTTTTTTTTTAATTAACGCACTTTTGTATTTCTGGTGCGTATTAAGAAATGCCTGCTGCGTACTTTAATGCCGCAAAACATATATTCATTATAAAATATTTCGTTTAAACTACGAATACATTTATGGCTCAAATAAGATATATGCCGGCAGGCTCCGGTTTTCACTTTTTTTTTTCGTTTTCGTTTTTGGACGAAAACGTACGTTTTCGTTTTAGGTGCTCCGGTTTTCACAAACTTTTTGTCATCGTTTTGTTGTCGAAATATTTAATAGTTTTTATTGCTCAAACAGATGACTTGGATGTTTTAGGAAGTAAACGGAATGCTTAAATGCCTTTACTCTTTTTAATTGTTTGTTTTAAAGCCAAATAAAAGCAAAAATAGTTTATTTATCGGTCCAAGAGGGCTGCCACCCTTTGATGGTATGACTTTTATACCTTTTTTTATTGGTTAAAATTCCATTTAAACATTAAAATAAACTGGTTTATTTAATTAAACCTTATTTAATCCTCCTTGAACATTATTAATGCCCACCTTTTAATTTTAGAAGCATTTAGACCAAATTGTTTTGTTCCACCAACAGTACGGCAGCACTGTCAACCAAAACGAAAGTTGCTGTTGCCGACGGCAAATATTTTGTTGGCAAATTCGAGGTGGGGTCAGAAAAGAATTATTTAAAAAGTAAATACGAATTAGCTTGATCTACTGATGGTGTGAAATGAACATCAATAGACGAAGGAGTCAACTATTTTTTTCCTTTTGCAATTAAGAGCAGATTTAATGTAGAAAAAGGCATTTACTTTTCATTTCGACAAAAAAAACTTGCCCGTTTTTGAAAACGAAAAAGTCTTGTGAAAGTGAAAACGGGAGCACCAATTCTCGTTTTCGAAAACGAAAACGAGAGAATCTTGTGAAAGTGAAAACCGGAGCCTGCCTGATGAACTTTTAAATATGCTATATTCCAGGCTATAAGCTAGATGGAGGTTTTAAATAAAGCCGCGGTAGCTTATAGCAAAGAATTAACACAAATACGAGGCGCAAAACAAAAACACGACCATTCACTTTGAAAGAGCAACGATATATCCGTGCTAACATTTGTGGTTTGTCGCTCTTCAATATCAGCTATGTGAATGTGGGATCGATCCCATGCTATGGCCATTACACTTAGTATTGTGTCCTTTTTTTATTATTAAAGGATATGCTTTATAACCGATCAGATCGGTCGGTTAAGATTTGTTCGAGTTATGTGTCAGGCAATGGAACAATATTGCCTACGGAGAAGTGCTACACGTCCGCCATTTTGTTTCGGATACAAAAAATAAAAAAATTTTCTAGTAAATTAAATTAAATTACAAATTTTGATTGGCTCTTCCATTAGGCCCAATTTTTTTTTTTTAAATACTCTTTTTTTTAGGTGTTAAATGTCTTTCCTTAAGTTCTTTCGCCAATACATTTCGCCACGATATATCGCCTTTGCATGGTCCTCGCTGAAGCTCTTTGCATTACGCCTTAGTATGAAGTTGGATAGTGACTGCGAACAAGAGGCGCAAAAAGTCATCACTTGTTTAACACCTGTCACCTATCACTGCCTCAGGTCGTTTTTTGAATCGTAGTTGTAATTTTGTCTCCCAGACCAGACGGATATTCTTTTTGTTAGGATTCTTTACTATAAAGACTGGACTGGAAGACACCAAAAACACATATCATTAGACAAGTCACGTTTTTGCAGTTTTCGAATGTAACCCTTCTCCTTTTAGTTCTTAATCAAAATCTCATTTAGCTCCGGATTTTTTTCCATTTTTTGATTCTAGACACTTAACAAATTTAAGAGCCATGGGATAGGAATCAAGGAGTTCGATATTCTCGTATTTCCACAACAGCCCAGTCTCCCAACTTCAATCATGGGAGATGTACTTTGAACTTGCGTTCATAATTTTCAGCGACTCTTCAAAACGGTGCAAAACGGGCCACATTTAAACAATTTGTTGTGGCGAAACTTGAGCTAGTTTTTTAATTTAAATGGGATATAATTACGTAACGTTTGGACAATTCGTCTAAAAATATTTAAATGTATAATACGAAGTTAAATGGAATCTCACTTGCAAGTAAAGTTGCTTTGCGGTGTAAATCCTAACTGTCATCAGAATCGTCGAATACCACAAAATGAAAATGCATTAGTTAAAGGATAATTGTCCCAAAGTACTCTCGTGGAGTTTTTTTTTCCAAAAATTGTGCACTGCAAATTTATTAAACCTAAATGGCTCCAACTGCAAGATGATGACATTCTCACGTGTCTCTCCCAAGCTTGCGACCTATACGCTGAACTGCCGCTCCCTGGAAGGATCACTCTAGTTGACTATTTGGGTATTCGCCTGGTCAGTTGAGTTTCCACGTACCATGTAGAACATTTAGATCCTACCTGCCCTTAGTTTTGCACCACTGCAGAACAACATATGAAATGCATGAACCCTTTAGAGTATTATGGGCAAAATATAATGATTTCTACAAAATTACCTCATCTGTAGATAGTCTTCCTAAACTAAAGACATTAATCTTAACCCACTTAGTACACATGCAAGATAGCAATCGAGCTGCCCAATAGTACTCCATATTCCTTGCTTTCTTTTACCTATACTTTTCTTTCGCGTCTATTAACACCTAACCCTAAAAAGCACGTGCTTGGTTTCGAAGGGCCACTTGAGTGTACTGACGTCCAACAGAAAACAAATATGCTTGTTCTAATCTGAATTTAGATTTTTTAGTATAATCTTCTATATTATACAATATTGAAATCTTTTGGTGCCATTAATGGGGTCGTGTTAAAACAATATACGAAGTATTGTAGCCATACATCCCAATCTGAAATATATGAGCGTATAAACTCGTTAAGTGCTCTTGGGCTTCGCTCCACTGTTCCTACAGTCTGGTGATGGTGTGCATAAATCTTTAATTATTGAATTTTTATATTCTGTTCCCATGAGCGTAATGAACGTCTTCATTGGACCGTACTTCAAAGTAAAATATTCAAATATAGCTTTTGCTACTGCTTGTGCACTTTTATTCTGTATTGGTATTGCTACAAGGTATTTTGTTAAATCGCAAATGAAGGTTACTGCATATTCATTTCCTTGTTTAGGTTTAGGTAGTGGACGGATCGTATCCACAATTACCCTGTCAAAAGCCATTTGTGCCGTTTCAGTTATAGTTAACGGGGTCTTGGTGTGTTTAGTTGTTTTAGACTTTTGGCATTTTGGACATTTTCTTATGTACTCTTTCATGTCTTTAAACACATTTTTCCAGTAGTAGTGTATCTGGACCTTCCCAGTCGGACCTAGCCGCTTCCAGGAAGTACATTTCCATGTGTTCTCTCAGCCAGTGATGAATGGATTTTTAATACGTTGCAGTCTTCCTTTCAGATTTCTATGGGGTGATGCACGGAAACTACAGATATTTTTTTGTTTGCTGCAACAGTTCTTTCGCAACATATAAATAACGTATATTACTTTTCGGGTTATCTTCGTGTTTCGCTTCCAACTTTAGTTTATAAAATATGCGTTATATAATCCATCTGCAGCAAACATAAAAAATTTTCTGTTTGAATGTATCTTTCATGCAAAGAACCGCTTCAATATAACCCATTGATATGTTATGAAGGAAGCAATTAAGAACAGATCTGTAGCATACATAAAGAACCGTTCGGTGAGAATGCATTAATAAACATTAAATAAACATTAAGAATATATTTAAAAACATGTTATTCATTTTGAAATGAACATATAATATTGTCGCGAAACGGATTAGGGGCTATCGATAGTCAGTAAAGTTTGTATTAGGCGCCGTCAGAGTTAGTATTATTTGTGTGCGGTATTTGAAGTTGTTGTACATGGTCACACTAATCAGGCCAAAGTTAAGCCAAGTTTAGCCGCGCAGAATCACTCCGATTTGCGCTATCCCAGAGAGAGGGAAGAGAAACTGCGGTATGTAATAATAAGAACTGTATTTCAGGTTAAGTTAAACCGTTGTACATTTTATAGAATAAAACATCGCTCATTGTTATCGTTTACCAAGCGGCGGTCTTCGACTTGTTGAAGGCATTTCCCCGAGATAATCGCGTCGGCGTCAAATATATTTGGGTTAATTTAATCGTACGGTAAATTCTTGTATGTGATTAGTGAAGAAATCCTGCAATTATATTGAAAATCAATATTTAATACAATATTAAAAAAATTTTATAATAATAATAAGTGGGAAACTAAAACTATATACACTCACAGTTAAAGGCAAATATTATCTGAAATAAAAATTTTATAATGTTATGACATATAAATAAACGAAATCTGAAATGAAAAAATTATACATACCAGATCTGAAATAAAAGTAATATATTATTTATTTTTGAAGGGTTCTAGCTATTTTTTTTATTATGTCAATGGCTTACCTGATATCTGAAACTAAAATGAATTATCTTATGTAATAATAACATATGTAATAATATGTTTTGCTTACCTTGCATACTCTTTAAAATGAATTTCACTACTGCGTAGCAAACTTCTTAGTCCAACTAAAGCAAGTAACAAAAGAAAACGAAAAACCCAAGCTCGTGTTTTTTTACTTTGAAGGTCACTACTTTACGTACTTCGTTGTTGTTAATAACGTGATAAACCTTGGGTTAAGAAGCTTTTTCCATAAATTGCATATTTATTTATTTATATCCCAGCACTACAAGTGTAACTTATAATTAGTGTGCTAGTCACGAGAATTATAAAATTATTTTTGTAGGACATGAATAGTATACATAGTATACATATATACAAATACATGCAAGCACATTCATGTAAATAGACTAACATAATTATCAATAAGCATATACATTAAAATTATCTGTAAGTGATCTGTAAGCTCTCTCAATAAATGAGCATTCGCATTTTGACTCTCAAAGAGATCGCACGCAATTTGGAACAGTCGGGCCGCCTACAATTTCAGAAGTGGGATAGTAACCAAAGCCTACAAACAAATTGATTTTTTTACAAGAACATCATATTTAAACTGTTGTGAAGACAACAAGTGCGGGAAACAAATACTTTGAATCCAAACGTTCTTAAAAATAATTCAATTAAATCGTTCGATTGCTAACCACCGTTAGTTTTTGTGTGCCTGCCTCCAGTACAACAACAGCAAGAAGCAATGGAAACACGCAGCGCAAAAGTTACAAAGGGCGAGGAACTGGCACCGACAGACAGTGAAGCCAAAATCGACGAAACCAGCAACAACAAAAACGTTTTAACTTCCGAAGAACTTCGTGCGAGCGAGGCAACAGCGGACGAAGCACACAACGAGAAGGCAGAACAGCAAAAATTAAAGAGTGAGGTGTTAATAGTTGCCAGCTCAGACTCAACCAATGTTTCGCTTAACAAAATACCAGTTAACATTTGGGTTACACAGTTCAAAACTGTTGCTGAAATACACAACCGTGATGACAACATGTTGCGGCTGCTGATCATGACTAAGCTGAAGGGTGAAGCACTTACATGGTTGTAAGCTACCAATGATCGGCTCAGCTTGCCAATAAATGAAGTTTTGGATCAGCTGGTTGAAAAATTTGGCGCAAAACGAAACAAGATGTGCCTAAGACGAAAGTTTGAGAAACGCAAGTGGCTCGAAGCTGAAAATTTTGCCACGTACTTCAATAAAAAAATTTGGTTAGCTTCTCAAATTCAGTTGGATGAGGAAGAACTCCTAGACAACATTATAGAGGGCATTCCAGATGACCATTTACGTCAGGAGGCACACATGCAGTGTTTTAACCAGGCTACTCAGTTGCTGAAATTTTTTGAAAAAATAACACTTCCGAAAAGGGCAGCGACTTCAGTGAATTTTGGTGAAGGTGAGGGCAGATGGACAGCGTTTGAAGGCAGCAGCACGTTGCTACAATTGCAACTCCTTGGGCAGCAGAGTGCCGAAAACCAAAGAGTGAACACGGAGCTTGTTACGCCTGTGGCAGCTTGGATCAGCACATAGCCACATGCGACCAGAAGAAGAAGCAGACAAACGATTTTGTAAGGTATTTTAATTTACAGTTTAGAGCAAAGACTAATGTTAATATTTTTGCAGAGTGTCTCATCGATTCAGGGAGCCCGATAAGCTTAAAAAAAAGTACATGCTTAAAAGAATTTTTGATGGAATATAATAATGAAGAAGAAACGATTGTGCGAAGTAATTTTGAGGAAAACGAGAAAAGCTGTATTAATGTGAATAAGAATATCTATTATAATATTTTAAATTTCGCTTTCTTTGAAAAACCTAAACATTCTGAAGTAAATTTTTTTTTTGGTATTAATAAAAGCAAACTTAATATCTTTGTTAAAATAATTTGTTTTATGCCTGTTAAAAATAAAGAGGTTGAAATTGAAATGTATGTCGTGGCAGACCAATCGATGAGATGTGATGCAGTTCTAGGGAGGAATTTTATTAAAGCATTTATTTATAAGCTGATAAGTTCAATGATCAATGATAAAGAACATGTGCAACCCGATAATAATAATGAAATGCCAAAATTTAACAGTGATAAAGAAACTATGTCAACGGAGTGCCCTGAACTTCTTAATTATGAAACTGATGAGTCATTATGAAACAAATGTATAGAAAATGAATGTATGGAAAATGAATGTATAGGAAATGAATGTAAGGAAAAGGAGTGTGATGAAAATGAGTGTTTAACAAATGAGTGTACAAAGGATGAAGGTAGGTGAAAATACTGAATATGAGGATACTATTAGGTCGTTTGAGACGCTGCCAATTGAGTATCCTAAAGCTGAAGGCAGAACAAAATTGACAGTTGGAAAAAATTGCGCCTAGAGTTTAGGTAGCCAATTACAATGTCTATTAAAAAACTGCTATGAGAATGCAAAGAAATCAGAGTTAGCAGAAATCTAATGGAAAAGGAAACTAAATTTTGAGAATTTAAAAACATTTCATTATTCCCCCCGAAGGCTATCGAACGTTGAGAAGGAACAGGTTCAAAAATGAATTGATGAATACTTGGCAAAGGGATTTATTAGAGAAAGTGATTCTGAATATGCATCTGCAATTGTGTTGGTAAAAAAAAAAAATTGTGAACCAAGAATGTGTGTTATTTATCGAACTCTTAACAAAAGCATGTTTAAAGATAATTCTGCATCACCACTTATAGATGATCTGATTGATAAACTGGCGGGGAAAAAGTTTTTTACGAAGTTAGATTTACGAAATGGGTACTTTCATGTGTTTATGCATAAAGACTCAATAAAATATACTGCTTTCACAACCCCGTTAGGACAGTGTGAATGGCTCAGAATGCCATTCGGGCTAAAAAATGCTCCAGCAGTGTTTCAAAGATTTGTCAATAAAGTGTTTGCAGATATGATCAAGTCAGGAGAGTTATTGGTGTACATGGATGATATTTTAATAGCAACAGAGAACAGTACCAGTCATATGGAGATATTGATAGAAGTATTTAGAAGGTTAGTAGCAAATAAGTTGGAGTTGAGATTAGATAAGTGTGAATTTTTACAATCAGAAGTAAAGTATTTAGGATATATAGTGACAGGAGGAGAAATAAAGTCAGATGATAAGGGAGTGCAAGTGACTTTCCAGTACCAAAGAAAGCGAAAGATGTTCAAAGTTTCCTGGGGTTATGCTGCCATTTCCGACGTTTTGTCAAAGATTTCTCGACAAAAGCAAAACCACTGCATGACCTAATAAAAAAGGATAAGGAGTTTAAATTTGGGTTAAAAGAACTAGAGTTTTTTGAGTTACTTAAGAAGAGTCTCTTAGAAGGACCAGTTTTAGCTTTATACAATCCAGCTGACGAGACTGAGTTGCACTGTGACGTTAGCTCTCTAGGATTCGGGGCAATTTTAATGCAACGGAAAGCGGATGGAAAGTTACATCCAGTCTTATTTTTCAAAGCGAACGACAGAAGCTGAGTCTAGGTATGAAAGTTTTAAATTGGAGATGTTAGCTATAGTAAACGCATTGCAACGCTTTAGAGTATATAGAGGTATATATTTGAAGTTGGTAACAGACTGCAATGCATTAACATTGGCCTTAAAAAAAAAGTATTAAGTCCAGCAATTGATAGATGCGTCCTTGAACTACAGAACTATGATTATATTCCAGAACACAGACCATGTAAGAGGATAAAGCATGTAGATGCACTATGCAGGTGTGTAGAAATTTTGGCCATAGATACCAACACTTTCGAAGAGAATTTAATTATTTGTCAGAATAAAGATGAGAAAATTAAAAAAATAAGAGATAGTTTGCAACAGTCTGAGCAAAAGCACTTTGAAATGAGAATTTATAGGAAGAGAGATAACGGAAGTTTGTTGTTGGCAGTATCAGAAGAAATGGAAGAACATGTACTTTACAAATATCATGATGAGTTAGGGCATATTGGAGTGGGTAAAATGATCGAGATTATTCCCCAATATGAACTAAAAAGCTAAACGTCATGTAGATGACTGTCTTAAATGTATTGCATATTCAGCAAAGATTGGAAAGGAAGAAGGTTTCCTACATAATATACCAAAAAATACCGAACCCGTCGAAGTAGTTCATGTTGATCATTATGGCCCGGTAAACAAAAGTAGAGCTAACAAACACATTTTTGTGGTAATTGATGGTTTCACGAAGTTTGTCCGTTTGTATCCAACAAAATAAGCACAAAGGAGGTGAAGATAGCACTGGAAGATTATTTTCGGGCGTATAGTAGACCAAGGAGCATAGTGTCAGACAGGGGTAGCTGTTTTACGTCAGATGATTTTGTAAAGTTTCTAAAACAAAATTAAGTCAAACACGTCGCAACAGGATCTCCTCAAGCGAATGGTCAAGTGGAGAGAGTAAATCGTATATTAGGACCAATGATCGCAAAGTTAGTAGACTCAGAGAAAGGATTGTATTGGGATAAGGTATTAGAGCAAGTAGAGTATGCACTAAACAATACAGTTCAAAGGTCAATCAAACAACACCCAAAGAGGTAAACAATTAGACAAATTTAAAGAGGGACTAAATGGAGAAGTGGTAGGTAGAAATTTAGAAGAAATAAGAGAAACGGCTAGAATACACCATGAAAAATTACAAGAATATAATAAGAAATCTGTAGATACAAAGAGAATAGAGCCACATAAGTATGAGGAAGGAGATTTGGTGATGATTAAGAACTTTAACACTCATATAGGGATATGTAAAAAGCTTGTACCAAAGTATAAGGGGCCGTATAAAGTTAGTAAGGTTTTGAGACATGACAGATATATTTTAGAAGATGTAGACAATTTCCAACAGTCAAGGATACCTTATGAAGGAGTTTGGGCAGTGGCCAATATGAACCCATGGCTAGGAACAGATAAGCATGAGGAAAATTATGTTGGAGTTCAGGAGCACGCCAGTCAGGATAGGCGGATAGGAGGATAGGAGTTGTAGGACATGAATAGTATACATATACATATATACAAATACATATAAGCACACTCATGTAAATAGACTAACATAATTACTGTGGACGGCAGTCCACGTAGTGACGATGAGCACCGAGACTGTGGTGCCCAAGGAGACTACTATATACAGCCGTAGAATTGAAAATCTGCTACGATAGTCCGATCAGAACCATTTATATGTTGATCGAAAGGTATTGTAAGCCTCTTTAAAATTGCATACAAAGATTTTCCAAAAACGGATTACTTTAGGAGAAATGAGAGTGAACGTGCGAAATTGAAAATTTCGAAAATTGGAGCCATTGGGGCCGGTGGAGCAAAATCCCAAAATTTTGTGTTGTGATCTAGCTTTAAATATGCGTCGGATGACACCTCGATCATCCTGATCCGATACTCCGTTCAAAAGATATTCAATAAACAAGATTTCAACGGCCTTTCCGAAATAAGAACGTTTGTCCTGTTGTTTGTCTGTCTGTCTGTCGATTTTGCTGTTTTATTAATCAGCTCGAGCTAAACAACTTTTGTTCTACAACTTTTTGGGTTTCCCGTTAGTTTGGCGGAAAACAGTTAAAAAAGCCAGATTTCCCGCGCATATAACTTCTAAACGACTAAAGCTACAGAATCGTGCTTTACGTCGTTTGAAAGGTCTTTTGAAATGATAATATAACACGTATCTCGGAAATTCGCTTTTTCGAGATATTACTCATTAAAATTAGTAGCAAAGATCCCATATACCTAACCTTATACATGCACTATACATACATTTATGTCGCTGGAAAAGTATTTTGATATGATAATTACTGTGCCCTGACAATATTTCAAAATTTCTGATACCAATTTTGTGGCGGATAATAGTTATTTAAACAAAAATATTTATAAAGTTTTTAATTAGTTTCAAAATCGGCACGCTGCCTATTTTGCCTTTTTAAATTTTTTAGTTAAGTGCCCATTTTGAAACTAATTAAAAACTTTATAAATATTTTTGTTTAAATAACTATTAATCGTCACAAAATTTGGTATCAGAAATTTTTGGAGTTGAATGTGCCATCGTCACTTTAATCTCACCTCGTTAAGAGGTGTTTTTATTTGATTATCAATAAGCATATATGTACATTAACATTATTTGTAAGTGATCTGTGTACTCTCTCTTAATAAATGAGCATTCGCATTTTGACTCTCAAAGAGACCGCACGCAATTTGGAACTGTCGGGCCGCCTACATTTTCTAGGTAGAACATTTTGAATATTAAAAATAAAAATAGAAATAATAATAATAAAAAATACAAAAAAAAAATAAGTAATACAAATTTTACAAATATAAATATAAATTTCAGAATTTAGATTGAGTTTCTTAATTTCTTCTAATTCCTCTCATAATCTAAAAATAGGTCAAAACGAAAGTTATGTGCACTCTTAATTATTTTTAGTCGATTTGGAAGTTAGGCAAGTCTATTTTTCTTTTTTTGCGCATGATTTTTGTCTACTTTGATTTCTGGTAGTGACTTCTAGAATCTTATTATCCTTTTTGATAATGCATCCGCGATATGGTTGTCCTTTCCCATAAGATATTCAACATTATAGTCGTATTTCTCTAAGTCAAGTCTCATTCTGGCTAATTATACTCGGTACCCATAGGGTACAATGTTATTATAAGTTAGTGCCAACCGAGAATGTATGTAACAGGCAGAAGGAGAAATCTCCGACCCTATAAAGTATATATATTCTTGATCAGCGTCACCAGCCGAGTCGATTTAGCCATGTCCGTCTGTCTGTCCGTGTGAAACAAAAGATCTCAAAAACTATAAGAGCTAGAGTTACCAAATTTGGTGACAATCTGCGGCTATCTGCGTTCGTTGGGACTAGGTATTTTTCTATGACATCATATTTCTTGTTGTCTGGTAGAATACCTTTGTCAGTAGACTTGTGTACAAGGAAGGTTACTTCGTGTCTGAAAAATTAGCACTTTTATTGGTGCAATTAATGGTTGTGTTTCCTGCATAAATCAAAAACTTTTGTAAGGTTTTTAATCATAAGTTTTGCTGAACAACCGATGACAATTAGCTCATCCATCCTTCTTTGGAAGGAATTTGGCGCTATTTTTAAGATTTATTTAAAGCATTAAAAGGATTCTTAATTACTATACCTGATATCGTCCTACCCGTCGAGTTCGTGTACAGTATGTCCGGGGACCTTCAGACCAGAGACTTTCTTGTCTTTCATCCACGGCTCTTGTATGAGGGCGATGTCGATATCCTTCTCCCTGAGAAGGATCGTGAGATTGGCTGAAGCGTGTGAGCTGAGCTTCAGGTTAATCGGCACGATTCTCGACATCGATGTTGACTGGGGTTGCGTCCGGGGATTTGTCTTCGATGACCATATCGTCCAACAGCTTGTTGGTGTCATTGACCTCTTCCAAAATCTCATCCGGTTCGGCAAGGAAGATCTTTGCTTTCCTAATGCCATGACGGACTTTGTAGTTCACTGCTTCCAGATGCGGCATGCAGCGCTGATTGATGAGAAGAATGGCTGGCTCGACTTCATCTCCTTTTCCCCCTTGAGTACGGCCCAGTCCTCCGTATGGACATCCGGGTTCTGTGCTCGCAGACACTGGACAGCCGTGCGTGATCAGTTTGCCTCTTTGGCAACCAGATGCGGGCTCTGGGTCTTCTCGCCTTATCTAGCCTTATCTCAAGGCCAGTTCATGCGTTGCTTAACTTCGCAACACATTCCGCCAGGAAGCTCTTCGAATAACCATCGTCGCCCCTGACTACGCGGTGCACTCTGACCATATCTGAAGAGTCGAGGGAGGGTAAATGGCCGCTTCGCATGGCAACCAACCTGTCGGTTACTATGTCATCCATCTTGGCCTATATTTCCTTCCACTTCTCTGCAAGCAGGCATCGTAATGGAGTTCATCAACCAGAGCCATGGCCAGACTTTTCTGGCCACCTCACTAAAATTCTGTTGCCTTCTTCACAAAAAATGTGGCCATGGCCTTCCCTTACTTGCAGTAGGTGTTCCAATAAATATTTTTCTTTTAGGCGACTCACTTAAAAAGAAACTGAGAAACTGAAAGATGACTATGGTTGTGGTCTTTGTATCGATAAGAAGCCAAAACATAGAGTTAGTAGGCCAGTATTATTCCTATTATATTCTAGAAATATTAATCTTCAGTAATTAATAAGTATCAATATCCTGCTGTGCTCCGCAAAAAAAAAATTATTTTAATAGAAAGATATCAGAGTTATTTCAAAATTTTTTGTTTTCATAATTATTTAGCAACAAAGTTGTGATACGTTTATTTATTTTACCAGTTATGATTGGTATTATTAAATTTTTGTTGCATAATAATTACCAAAAATTGATAGGAGTTAGTCAAAAATGCTTGCTAGATATAAATTCTATTAGAATTTATAAAATGCTCAAATTACATATTTTCATGCCTTAGACCTAACCATTAAAACTAGTTCAAAAAAAAAGTTCATGTGCATAACTGTTCCCACCCCGTACCATGAAGAAAACTAATTAGTTCACAAAAGCTGTATGTATATAAAGGTGATAGGTTAATGTTTATCTTACTTCAATTAAATTTTTTAACTTTTTGTTTAACAAAACTTAGCTTTTTTTTATAGCTAAATCTGACAGTTCATCACATCTAGCAAAGTTAACAGGCCATCTAAAGGCGTTGTCCAACACTGTACCTTTAATCTAGTAGACATCCGCCCAAAAATTTGAACAAAAAATTTTATTTTACTTAACTTTGAAAATCCACGATAAATCTATTCTTAAACGGATTTCTGGAGTTGTAGGCCTGTTTGATACTTTGGGCGATCAATTTTATAAAAAAACACGTTTTGATTTTCCAACGGATTTTTTCCGAGTTTTTAGGATGCTAGCAGCACGTTAACATTTGAGTTAACGGATTGAAATTTCCACTTTTTTTAAGTTTATCGAGCTATAGCACTCAAAGTACTTATCCAATATACATAGTGTTTTAAAATCGAAAGGTTAGTTCATTACGTGTAAAATAAAATATTCGACACGTAAATTGGTTGGCTACAACTCGATCTATGAAATGATAAACGTAAAGTGAGAAGATTTTTTTTCTGTAAAACTTTAAAAAATCTTTTAAAAAAAACGCATCCATAGAAAAAAAATAAAACCATTTTCGTGATCTGGGGATTCTACTCTTCCAGAATTTCGCATCAACAGGCTTGGAGCATTTTTATACCCTTGCAGAGGGTATTATAATTTTGACCAGATGTTTGCAACGCAGTGAAGCAGGCATCTCCGACCCCATAAAGTGTATATATTCCTGATCAGCATCACCAGCCGAGTCGATCTAGCCATGTCCGTCTGTCGGTTTCTACGCGAAAAAGTCTCTCAATTTTTGAGCTATCGGGCTGAAATTTTCAGCACAGTCTTATTTCTTTAGCACGCAGTATATATGTCGGAACGACCGAAATCGGACTACTATATCCTATAGCTGCCATAGGAATTATGGCGAAATTAATGTACAAAAAATGTTAAATTCTCTGTTTTTCAACGTATTTCTATAAATTTTGAGATATAGCAGTTTTTAATGGTTCTAGAATTACGGTTTTAATTTCATTAAGATCGGACCACTATATCATATAGCTGTAATAGAAGCGATCGGTAGATTTATATGAAAATGTAAAAGTCTACATGTAAAATGTAAAATTTACAAAATTCGATGTTTTTTCAACATTACTAAAATGGTTCGATTTTTAATGATCCAATTGCAGACTGCAAGGGTATACCAACTTCGGTTTACCGAAGTTAGCTTTCTTTCTCGTTTTTTTTTTAACTGGTGCTATTAATACTGTTGAGTCACATTAATACTTGAATATAATTTCAGGAAGCACAGTTGTTAGTAATCAGCTTGAATATTTTGGAATCTATGTTTTAACTAAGCACCTTACTGAATTGTTAGAGCTTAAGCCTATGTTACCGCGGGAGAAAGCTCTACTTAAATATTGAACTTTATCGCTCTCGTACTGGGTTTATACTTACACTAGAATTTGTGCATTCATATTATCGATACTATCAATATCAAGATATATCTCTTCAAAGTGATCGGTCGTCTTTTTGTTTTTCGCCTCGTATTTTTGTAAATTCTTTGCAAAAAACCACCGGGGTTTTATTTAAAACATATATCTTGTGTCAATAATAATTAACTGTTTCACTTCGCGTGTGCATGCAGCTGTTTTTGTGTATTAATAACAATATTAAATGCAATATTAGATTTGGTGCAGCGATTGCTTATCTTCATTTTTGCATTCCTCTTTATGCTTTATCCGTTACGCCTATATTACAGATATTAATATCGGTTGCTGGCTTTGTGATAATGTTAAGCACGCCAAGTGCATTAATTGCACAGGCCGGGCAGTTGAAATTATTAAATTATTATTAGTTTTCGCAGAACTAATGAGCTGCTCTCGGCGCTGGACTCCCAGTTTAATGGCCTAAAGCTATTAAACGAGTCCACAAAGCGCAAGTAAACCACGGTTTGCACACCGCATTTGGCCGCTGCCCTGCAACTCAACGCAGCTTCTCAACAGCTTACTTCCTCGGCACAGCCCCCGACCCCAATATATCTAACTTCAATGATATCGAGGTTGGGTGAGAGAAGAGATTCGGCCTCCGAATGTGTCGCGACAGGGACCGCAGCTCCGGTGATATCCGTTGGGTCCGCTGGGGGGACAAAATCAACGATCCCTCAGATCCCCGTCCCAAATGCTCCCTAGGGTGACAGCCCTGGATTACCGGCCGAAATTGGTAATACAACCAACTAGTCTGTGTTGGCAAAAGCCCTTATTGCAGTGCCACCAACGATGCAGATATTTGTCTCTCGGATTCACCCGTCTCAAACATCTGAAGATGTTACTGTCTATATTCAAGACAGAACCAAATCGGATAAAATTAAGGTGGAACAATTTAAATTACATCTATTAAAATAAATGTCCCTGATGAGCTCTATAACACAATATACTCTGCTGATTTCTGGCCTCAGAATGTTGTTGTTAAGGAGTAAGAGGCTAAGAAAAAGAAGAGACGGCCTGTAGGAGTTAGCCTAACCAGGCTGGACAAAACCACTATGCCAGCTACGTCCGCTCAAAAAAACTAACCAACGATGTTGAATTCCTCTGTGTGAATCCATAGCTGTAGCTCCTGTGGCGATTTTCATGCTTAATAGTGTTTCATTTTGACAATACAAATTTGATTTTGTTTCGAATAGAGAAGTTAAAGAGCGTGTGAGAAGTGGACACATGATGGCATTGAATTCTACTTTTGATTATTTAGGGCAACATACTTTTTGTACCGGGTATCTGACAGCTTTCTTATTCTTTTTTTTTTTACGTTTTATTTACAAAATAAAAATTGAAAATTTTTAATTTTAATTTTAATTTTTTTTAAATGCGACAATGATATACTTATATTGTATATTAATGATTTCTTTAGTTTGTCTTCAACATAATTTTTTTTTTTTTAACCCTTTTTTCTCAGGTGAAAATGATGCAGCTGCTGTTAAAAAACTGGAAAGGAATTTAGAACTATTAAAAGTGGAATTTACAAAACTACAGGGTAGCTACTCGGAGTTACAACGCAAATACGATAAAATTATGGCAACATCGAATGAAGACCACACTGGAGAGCTTAATAGCTTTGTTTCCCGATTGTCCCTGACAGTTTCTTCCTTGTTTGGGCATAACACTTATTCTGATATTAAAATACGAACACAGTCAAAAGTTTTCCCCGCTCATAAGATCGTTCTTCACGCACGATCGGAGAAATGGCGTGCTGATGTTTTAGATAAAGTGCAAGAGCTGGACTGGAGAGATCTAAAAGAAGATGTTGTTTTGGCTCTATTGCGCTGGACCTATACTGATCTCATTGATTTACATCATGACGGATTAGCTTTAGATCTACTAAAAGCCTCACATCGGTTTGGGTTACCAGCTCTTTTCGGATTGTGTGAACGGGCATTGATTACGTCAGCGGGTGTGAGATCCTGCGTACGATTTTATTGTGTTGCCGAAGAAGTATCTGCAACAAGACTTTTGGAATATTGTTCTGGTATAATATCATCGCACTGGGACGATCTAACACCACAAGATTTTGAGCATATGTCCGGACCCTTATTATATAAAATGCTTAAAAATAAAACAAAATATCCACTCCATGCTGCTGTTAGACTGTTGAGGGAAGACGTTGTAATCCTGTGTATAATAGAAAACGATAGCGCAGTAAGTTTATTTTATATTTTTTAATAAATGAAATCAAGTATTGTATAAGTTCCCAACATTTTTATACCCGGTACTCTTAGGGTACAAGGGTTTTATAGATTAGTGCCAAACGAGAATGTATATGTAACTGTCAGAAAGAGAAATGTCCGACCCGATAAAGTATACATATTCTTGATCAATTTCAACAATCGAGTTGATTTTGCCATGTTCGTCTGTTAGTCTGTCCGTCCGTGTTAATTTTAATGTTAAAATCAAACTTTAACTCCTATTTCTAATTTTATTTTATCTGAAAATTAGAAGTAATTTTTAAACATTTCTTAAAAAGGTTAAATGGTTTGTAAATAGATTGTATATGTATATACGTATAACGTAAATAAAAAAATTTACTTATATACGTATATGGTATATATACATATATATATCTTTAAATATACGTATATTCGTATATACGTATATACTTGTATGTATAAGTATAATTTTTTCAAATTTTGAAGAGCAAGCGTCATTTTAACCTAAAAATAGGGCGGTTTAAACAAAAAGTTGTATAATGTTAGCACTAAGTTTCAATATCCATGTACTAGAGCTGTAAAAACATCGATAGTGGTGCCATCGATGCTTTTGGAAAATTTCGGTTATACTATCGATACTGTTGAGTCACATTAATACTTGAATTTAATTTCATGAACCACAGTTGTTAGTAATCAGCTTGAATATTTTGGAATCTATGTTTTAACTAAGCACCTTACTGAATTGTTAGAGCTTAAGCCTAAGTTACCGCGAGAGAAAGCTCTACTTAAATCTTGTACTTTATCGCTCTTGTACTAGGTTTATACGCACACTAGAATTTATGCATTCATATTAACGATATTATCGTCTTTTTGTTTTTCGCCTCGTATTTTTATACCCTTGCAGAGGGTATTATAATTTTGACCAGATGTTTGCAACGCAGTGAAGGAGGCATCTCTGACCCCATAAAGTATATATATTCTTGATCAGCATCACCAGCCGAGTCGATCTAGCCATGTCCGTCTGTCTGTCCGTCTGTCTGTCTGTCCATCTGTCCGTCTGTCGGTTTCTACGCGAACTAGTCTCTCAGTTTTTGAGCTATCAAGCTGAAATTTTCAGCATAGTCTTATTTTATTAGCACGCAGTATATATGTCGGAACGGTCGGACTACTATATCCAATAGCTGCCATAGGAATGATGGCGAAATTAATGTAAACAAAAATTTAACTTCTCTATTTTTCAACATATTTCTATAAATATTGAGATATAGCAGTTTTTTATGCTTCTAGAATTACGATTTTAATTTCATTAAGATCGGACTACTATATCATATAGCTGCCATAGAAGCGATCGGTCGATTTATATGAAAATGTAAAATTCTACATGTAAAATGTAAAATTTACAAAATTCGATGTTTTTTCAACATTACTAAAATGGTTCGATTTTCAATGATCCCATTGCAGACTGCAAGGGTATACCAACTTCGGTTTACCGAAGTTAGCTTTCATTCTCTTTTTTTATATATCTGAAGAACATAAAGTCCTAATTTTACATCGATCGGAGCAAAAACAACGAAGTAATGGTTAGTTGAACGGAGGTCTTTCTATGTTCGATGTATGGGCAGTCAAAACTTTAAAGCGCTCCCCTGAAAAGTGCCATCTTCAAAGTCGGTGTACACGATTACTAAAAATCTACTTGACCAATCGTTTTGAAATTTTGCACACAGCTTTTGCAACTAATTCTCCTGGTATCACCGTCGTGTTTGCTTTTTAATTTATTTTTTGTTATACTTTTTATTTAACAATTAACCTTTTTTTTTAGTCAAGAATTGAATCGTTGATTTCAAACTTTCATGAAAAATCTAAAAAAAAACGAAAAAGAAAGCTAACTTCGGTAAGCCGAAGTTGGTATACCCTTGCAGTCTGCAATTGGATCATTGAAAATCGAACCATTTTAGTAATGTTGAA
>VNJO01008895.1:0-103809 GCA_008042535.1 Drosophila tani | reverse complement strand
ATTTTGTTGGAAATTTCATTGGTAATAAAATACAAAATTAAAAGTTAAACAAATAATTTTGTTAATATTATAAAATAAATACGCAAATGGAAACCAAACAAAATTCAAATATTTTCAAGATAATTACGCTAAGATAAGGCCAATATAGGGCGACTGTGGTTACTCCACAATTGCGGATAAGTCATGGACACACCACCCCAGAGTCCAGACTTAAGCCCAATTGAAAATTGGGCAATTTTAAAGAAAAAGGTGGCAAATGAAGCCTTAAAAACAAAAATTAAATGAAAACTGCCATATTGGAGGAATGAATGCTGAATCCGGAGACATTGGACATGGAAAAAAAACATAAATTCGATTAAAACACGTTTGCAGGATGTTTATGCTGCCAAAGGTGGCCATACAAAGTCTTAAAATGCCATAAACTACAAAATAAGAAGACTTAAAGTTTTTGTCAAAACACTTTATTGACTGCATGAAAAATGAATGTTATTTGTTTTTATTTTTTTTAAGAATGTTAAATAAATTAATTTTGGTTTTTTCTTCACTAATCAACTCTAAGATACCTATATATTCATAATAAAATTTGAATAATATTAAAATGCCCCTATAACTTACTTTTTTTTGCACAAAAACATGATAAGGTGTGTTTTTTATCATTGTAAAAACACTTTCTTGACATACTGTATGTCTTGTTAAGGCACCTTAAGGTCGGAGGAGCTTTGTCTGGTATCTGTTATAATTTCATTTTATTTATCGCTGAAATTGAATCGTCTGCAGCGACCGGAGAGACAATGAGACATTAACCCAATAAGAGCTGGCTTGCAGATGGAAAGGCGAATTTCTTAATAAATAAATTGAGAGTCCGCCCCGGGGCTGACAACAAAATTTAATATTTAAGTATGATTACGAATCAAAATTGGTTCTGTAATCGTATATATAAAATGATTTATTTTTAACAAGGCTACTTAAATAAATGAAATCAATAGAAAACGTGAGTTGGATTTGTGATCAAATTGGTTAACATTTATTACAACTAAAAAACGTGTACCGCGTTAAATAATTTATTGTACTTTGGCTGTAATTTTCTTTTATACTTTCTGTTGTGAAATCCACTGTTCAACTTTTTTGCCCGTTTGCATGTCAAATTCGCATTAGGGAAGTGCACTGAATCCGGTCCAATTCTAGCTGAAAAAAACAAATGCGAATATTTTCAATTGAGATGCAAATGATCAGAGAGAGAGCCATGTTATTTGCAGTTGATGTTGTTTTTGTGTTTATTGTTTTAACAATTCAATTTGCATAAAAATTCAGACAAAAATAGAGGGAGATTGAGCCAAATTGCGTCATGGCATTGTTTATTTTATTATCTGAACATACACTGTGGAAATCACTCTCCCTCTCGATACCTGGAACTCCTCATTCTCCCCTCCTTCGATGAGCGCGACCCAATTTGCAGCAAAAGTGCAAATTCCTTGGGGGGATTTCGTCGCTGCTATTTCTACTTGTTGATGGAGGGACCTCAGCTCAACCTCCCCCTCTGATATTGTGGCTCGGACCGATAAGGTTCAATCAGCAACAACTCGACGAGCTGCTCAAGGATGCGAGTGCCATAAAATCCCCAACAATATTTACCATAAGTAATAAAAATGCGAGTAAATTGCTTTTTTAAGCTCAAGTAAATCAGAGACTGTGGCCGGACTCGAGTCTGGTTGGCCGGTGGTTTGTCTAGAGGAAAGTGCGGGGACTATAAAATACCCTATATGTTTATATATATGAATATTTATGAGATATTGACCTAAATGTATGTATAATGGATACTGTTTTCTTAATATTTTAAAAGCTTATAAAAAACATGATAGGTGCACTTTTGTTAATCAACTTTTCTTATTGATCCTGACTTTAATAATTTATATATTGATCTGAAATTCAGTAAGATGTTAGAAAGGTGTTTAATTAATTTTCAAACCAAAACATGATGTGGAATATTTTGCCTGATAAATGATAATACGGTTTTTGTGTATAGTATATATTATTATAAATTATGTCCTTTGAACCCAATACACCCTCTGAAACTAAGGGGGATGTATTATGAGCAAAAAAAAAATCAGCAAATGGAACGAAGCGGCGGCAACAAAGTTCGAGTTCGATAAGGGGGGCAAGTCCCCAGACCCTGAAGGTTGCTCGGACTCAAATATATATATGAGCTGCTTATTATTATATGATATGTACACTATACACTGTACAGTGGGGCACATATCACTAGGCGCACATATGTTCGAGCTTGTGTAATTTGAAATAGTGGCCATAAATAATCGCGGACGGATGCCATTTGCGATTGTTGTTCATGAGCGGATCGGATCCGCGAACACTATATAGTGTTTGGTAGTGGGTTATGTTGGCCCAGGACGTGACTTATGCGGCATTCGTATGTATTGTGTGTGTGTTTGTGTGGCGGAAGGGGGGATCGAAAAACAAAACCATAAACCTCGTCTGGGGCACATAAAAACCTCAAGTTTTTCCGCCCGCCACAGACGTGGGCGTGAGGGCGGATACATTCCACTTAGCTTCGGTTTTTATGCACTTTTCATATGTGCATAAGTTTCGGGGCTCGGTTGCTAATGTTGTTTTGCACATTAAAAACCACACACATACCTACATATAATAATAATTATGACTGCCACCGCCACCGCCATATCCCTGTTGTTGTTTTGTGCATCTTTCGGGCTTCACTTAATTGAGTCGTAAAAGTTCTTAGCATAATTGTTATTATTATTGTGCTTTGTACTAATTATACTTATTTATAAAGAGTATATTGTACGGTTGTGCCACATCGTTAAACAATTGACTGGCAGCAATTGTAGTTGTAGTTTTTTTTTTTTTTTTTTTTTTTTTTGTAGCTTTGGAAAATGCGTTTTTGCATTTCCCCTTCGCGCTCACAAAGGCGAAATACCCGAGTTCATCGCTCCAATTCAATGAAATGGACGTGGTGGTGGCGTGCGTTACCTGCCTATATATCTCTACACAAATACATATATACAATACTATACGTAGTCGGGCATATACATATATGTATATATATGGTATTCCGATCTGCGATAGTTTGTTTGTGCTATTGACTCTTGGCCGAGCCGGCGGATCAGATAGCGAGAGAATCATCATCGTCAGCATCCGAAGTGCAGCGTTCGCAGATCGCTGATCTTTGCCATCTTCGGAGATCTTGAGGCTTTAGAGAGTGTGAAAATATAAAGCTGAAAACTCAC
Organism: Drosophila tani; assembly: GCA_008042535.1. Taxonomy (NCBI): domain Eukaryota; kingdom Metazoa; phylum Arthropoda; class Insecta; order Diptera; family Drosophilidae; genus Drosophila; species Drosophila tani. Next base: position 100,549 of record VNJO01008895.1, on the reverse strand, counting down.
TACTATTGCTTAATACATTTTAAATAAATAGGAAAATAAATCTATTCTAGAACCAATATAACAACAATTCACTTCCTTATTATAACATTCCTGATTTGTTTATAACTTACTTACTTTTTGTTTTAAAAGCCTATAGATTGTTTTGAAACTTTCCATATTGATACAAAACCTCTAAATTAATCTTGATACCAAAATTGAGTAAAGAATCTTAAATAGATCTTGAGATATACCCCTAAAACTAGTTGTCTTTCTTTAAGGGTTGAAGTTAAAAGGTCTCTAACGCAATGTTTAATAGTAAATATAAAATTACAAATAATAATAAACTTTTAATTATTCCCCATGATTTTGTCATAATAAAAAGAAAACTTATATCTCCGATACCTCCGAGAACCAAAACCAGTCCCCAGTGATTCAGCTTTTTTCCAAACTTAATTTATTAACTTATGTAAGTAATGGCTTAATTATCCATTGATTGGGTGATGACTTCATTACAAAACGCTTAATAGAATAATTAACAAAGCAAAATCCATTAATCAGCTTGTGTGTGTGCCGGTCTGTGGTGTTAACCATTTAAACTCGCGTAAACTGGAATTTAAACTACTCCCTGCGGGATTCACTATACGAATTTCCCGCGGTGTGTTTTATATATATTTTTTTTCGGTTACTTTTATCGAAATGGAAATTCGAATTTACAATTTTTTCGGTGTGCCAGATTTTTAGCCATCTCTCTTCCTCCCCCACACATGCAAAAACGATGCCAAACATCCGTTGTGCGAATGAGATAGAACCACAAATGAAATGAAAACAAATAGATAAACAGAAACAATGCAAATTAATGTGAACAGGGAGCGCATTAAACATTAGAAACACTAAAAGTCAGCGGCTAATTACAAATTGTAGCGGCATGTTGTACATAAAGAGCAACAAAGGCAAGAACAATAAGAGCAAAGAAAAAAAAAAAAGAGAGCAGCTATCGATGATAAAGATCAAAAGCAACAACAGCAACAACACTTTCGTGTTCGTGTTCTTTCATTGCAATTAGTCAAATTCAGCAACAACAATGCACCAACAAACAACAACAGCAACAGATGACGAATGTTGTTGTTTGTTGTTGCATTATTTGATTTGCCAAGAGAGCAGCGCTGCCTGCAATGAGTGCAGCAGCAGAAAAAGAGTGCAATGCACGACGCTGGCGTGCAAGAGCGGCGAACAGTAGTGCGATAGATGAACAGAGATAGTGGGAGCAATAGAGATAGAGAGTGAGAGGTGAGCGTGAAGCGATGGAGGTGACAACTATGGCTAGATATTGGCTAGTTAAGATGGGGTTTTTATCTATGAGATATTAAAATATTAAAATGAGTAAAGAGCTATGCTATCAGCTCTATTAATATTTTACTAAGCTTTTCTTTTAGTTTTTCCTTTATGCCATTAAGATTCTAATCAGTTGGTATACCCTTGCAGGGGGTATTATAATTTTGCCATGATATTTGCAACGCAGTGAAGGAGGCATCTCCGACCCCATAAAGTATATACATATATATTTGATCAGCATCACCAGCCGAGTCGATCTAGCCATGTCCGTCGGTTTCTACACGAACTAGTCTCTCAGTTTTTGAGCTATCGAGCTGAAATGTTCAGCATAGTCTTATTTCTTAAGCACGCAGTATATATGTCGGAACGGCCGAAATCGCACTACTATATCCTAAAGCGGCCATAGGAATGACGGCGAAATTAATGTAAAAAAAATTTTAATTTCTCTGTTTTTTAACGTATTGATATAAATTTTGAGATATAGCAGTTTTTTATGGTTCTAGAATTACGGTTTTAATTTCATTAAGATCGGAATACTATATCATATAGCTGCCATAGAAGCGATCGGTCGATTTATATGAAAATCTAAAATTCTTCATGTAAAATGTACAAAATTCGATTCTTTTTCAACATTACTAAAATGGTTCGATTTTCAATGATCCAATCGCAGACTGCAAGGGTATACCAACTTGGGTTTACCGAAGTTAGCTTTCTTTCTTGTTTTCAGCTATTTTTGTTCATAGCTACATTCTCGTAATCTATCTTTGTAGTTGTAAAACAAAAATGAAATTGTTACGCTCTCTCCCTTCTGCTCCCTCTCACATTCGGTGATAATGGCGCAGCGCACAACGAAAAAAGCTGAGGGAAAACGTAACACAACAAAACACATTTGACGAGGCGACTGCCCAATAGCAAAAAATGTGCGATAGGTCGGAGTTTTCAGTGTGTGTGAGCTTTTCCGTTTTTCTGTATTTTTTTTCTGCGTGTTTTTGCTGTTGCTGCCTTGCTAATTGTTTGCGCTGACTGCAATTTGCATGTGTCGCGATTCGCAATTCGCGAAGTTTATTGACCGCTCCGCGTGGGCAGCTCAGCTACTGCAGCGCCAGCCGTGGCAGCGACGTTGGCAGCAGGCCCAACTATTAATAGATAAGAAAATGTGGCAAAAAAAAAAAAAAAAAAAAAAAAACAGCTGAAGAAAAACTATGAAAAAAAAAAAAAAACGCCAGGCAACAACAACATAAAACTGCAAGAGTTGCGCAAGCGGTAATTGCACTAAAAGAAATTGCACTCGCGGAATTTTCAGCGAATGAAAATTAGCGTCGAGTGCTTTTCGGGGGAAAAATTCTTAAAATATATTTGCAACATAGTTTTCTCGGGAAATCTGTCGTTGTTCGTTTGAATGGGCATTTTTTCATTAAATTTCGAGCATTACTTGGAAATTGAGGTAATTAAAGAAAATTATTCTGCTTATTTAAAGGAGGATTTGCTTTGAAAAATAGTTAAAATTTATTTAAAGGTATCAAATTGGTATTATTATTTAATAAATTAATGAATCTTAACATAAAATGCTAAATGGTTTACAAAATGCTAAAAGGGCTACACTATGCCATACATAGTACTCAGTTAATGCTTACAAAATCCATAAAATATAATTTTTACATTAATTCCAGAATAGTATAAAAACTTAATCACATTGAAAGGTTTTCTTGTAAATAAAATTAAAATATAAAGCTTAGAAAAAAAAAACATTTTTGTTATTACTATTTCGAATCAAAAAATGTTTACCTATTTTAATAAAAGATAATTATAAATAAAATTGAAATTACTCAGAAAGGTGTAGAAAATACCCAAGTGATCGAAGTAAAATTCCACGTAAAACGCTATGCCCCATATTTGGACGATGTAAGAGGGGAAAGCACATACTCTGTTCCATATTGGGTTGACTTTAGCCGCCTATCTATCAATTCCCCCTATTAATATATTTTTATAGCTCGCAATGATGATCGCATCGCTCAATGGGAACCAAAAAAAGAAGAGGAGAATGATGAAGGAGGAGGAGCGAGTTGCTGCTGCAACAGAAGATGTTGCTGACCGGATGTTGCACATTGCAGTTTTGCTGCAGCTGTTGCTAGCTGCTACTTGTTGTTTTTGTTGCTGCTGCTGCTGCAATCATAGCGCAAATGAAGCAAATATTTGCTGTTAACAACTTAATGCGCTTGTCGCCGCCATTGCCGCCCCGCTTTTCCCGCTGATTATGCGCCTCAATCAACTTCAGCGCAGGCAGCAGCAGCAGCGACACAAACATTGCTTGCTGCACTTCATAATTTCTGCTATCTGAGCTTCGCTTTTTATTTCAGTTTTAATGCAATTAACTTGGCACTTGTCTGACTTTTCAGACTCCAGACAGACAGCCAGACCCCTCTCCCTTCCCTTTGAGCCCCTACGAGTGGGCCGAATGCCTTAGTTGGGCTGCTTTATGGCCAGCTAATGCGGTTTTTATCTGTTTTTGTTATTTTTTTCTCTTGGCCAAGATTTATTTTATTGTTATTGGAGGGGAAGAAGAGGAAAAAAAACTTTCAATAAAAGTTGTCAGCTCTAGACTGCCGTGGGTTTCGGAATCGGAATCTGGCGCTCAAGTTGTTTGTCTGATTAATTCGCCATTAAACTGTGATTAATGTTGTTTATTTTGCGCCAACTTATTAGCTAAATGTGTTAATTATGAGTGTCGATTGTGCAGATTACAGCATTAGCACTTTTTTTTCTGGCTTAACAGAGATGTAACAATTCTGCCACAAAAATAATTACATACAGCTGGAGAAACTTTAAATTGGCAGAGTAATTAAAGGTTTGTTTTTTTTTCTGTTGGCATTAATATTTACAGTTGTGGAAAAGTTGTAATTATAGAATCATAAAGAACTGACTTTTAGTTGGAGAAGAAATATACAATTTATGTCAATTAGGATTGTTGCTTCTTAAGGAACTTATTTTTATTATCAACATTAGGCGTACGTTTTTTCAGGCATTGCACCTATAATTCCCAAGTTCGAATTCAGAAGCAGGATCAGTCAGCCAAAAGCAGATTTGGGGAATATATTTTGCGTTCTTTATGACTTAATTTAGAAAACCTTAAACTCTTACAAATCCCACTGTATAGTTCCAAAGCTTTTCGTGCAATGTCATAATTAACTGCCAATTATTATTCATATTTATCGTGTTTGCGTTTTTCCCGCCTCCGCTCGGCGAGCAGTCGGCAATTATCGCCGTCTGAGCGATCAATGATCACCCCCGCAACGAAAACACGCACTCTGAAATATTATTCATGAATAAATCAGACTCATTCTCGATACCCAGACGCAAATCGTCCTTCACAGTTTGTTGGCAATTTGCATTTGCCATTTTTGTCAGCGGCGACGTCGTCGTTGTCGCATTTCCATCACTTTTCACACCAAACATTTAAATGCAAAAATCAATTAAAAATGTTTGCTGCTGCGGGTGCGGGTAAGTGGTGCGGGGATCGATGGGGTAACTACACTACGTACTCTCGAGGTTTTCGTGGTAATGACCGACGAGCTGCGATGGCGACAATCGCCGGCGAAGTGTCCCTGGCAAAAATGCATAAATAACAAAGGCAAACAGCGGCAAACAAACGGCAGACATCCGAAAGAGATGTGGCATTCAGCGGGGAGGAAGGAGACGCGACACACAATAATACTGAACGTCAAATGCGAAGAAATCATTTAAATAGCAAATTGTTTGTGGCATGACTAGAATCAGTAAAAGTATTTAAGGCAGACCTCTTTTGGGAAGATCAGTTAGTATTTGTTAAATAAATAAATCGAAAACCAGCCTAAGAAATTAATATTAAATGGGCTTATAAATAATAATTACTTCTAGAAGAAAATAAACTGTATTTACATCCTTGGATTAAACCTATATCCTATTGGGATTATTTAATTAATTCATTTCTTTATTTAATTACCAAACTTTAGTTAGCTTGATAATTAAAGACATTTAGTTACTTAAGTCAAATACTTTATCTATTGTTCTGATACATTTTTAAGTTAAATAAAAAATGTGTTTGCGAACCTTACCCAGCCCCTAATTAAATGTTCTCATTATGGCATTCCAACGTACCTAGCAGGGCATTTATCGGCTTTTAACCAATAGCCCGATATGTATTGGCAGCAGCATTGACTTTGGTCACGACTTGGGCGACATGTGACACCCACAGAGAATATATATAGAGATCGAGGCAGATCGAAGCGGAGCAAAGTGTACACTTTATATGTTGTTTGGCTTTTTAGCATTTGTACTTGAAAAGTTGCAAATGTCTGGCGGCTTCGAATTAATTGCGATTTAAACATATATTCAGAGGGGGGGAGAGCAGGGCAGGGCAAAAAAGAGGGGCGTGGCTGCTGCATAATTACAGGCACTGACAACGGACATCGGACGACAGACAAAAGTGGGGCTTGACTGTAATTTGACCTTAATGAGGTGGTTTGCCGCTCAAAATGCAATTTAATTACAAGACACACACCAATGGTGGGCCTACCTGCATCGATGTGTGCACAAGGAATTATTAAATGCACGAAAATTAAATAAAATAAATATTTTCATTGGGTGAGGGAAATTTTGTGACATTAAAAAATTATTTTATACTTACTTATTTAATTTAAAGGCATGTCCTTGTTACATTTTTCTCTAAGTGATGCCTTTTATAATTTCCACCTATTAGACCTACATTTGCATAATTCACTCTCGTGTGTTTTATTATATATTTCTGTTTTTACATAAAGAATTAGGTCAATGTCGGTAAACCCAACCAATCCCCTAAAAAGCGCTTCTAATTTAGACATTCGCTGACATTTATGAGGCGGCCATAAAATGGTTTGACCGTGTTTGGCCAGCTGATCACCGATGGAAGCGTATTGAATTTATGACTCGCACTGTACGGCACAACAATTGGCCACAAAATGTGTGTTTACGACGCTTGCCTCACTTGGCTACTTGTTTTTGGGATCCTAGACCTATAAATGCCCAAGAGCCTCACGCTCTGGCTTTTTGGCTGGCTCTACTCTTGGCTATTGGCTGTTGTCGGTTGGCAGTTGGCTCTTGGCCATTTTATCGGGCTATCTTTACTGGCCATCGGTCCATGTAGGCTCCGCACATTTGTCAAATTGATTGCGAAATAAATTCGAGTGCGGGATTTCTTCATTAGTCGGGGGGCATATCAGGCAAAGCACACTAACCAACGGCTGCAGTTGACATTGTCCGAAGATGATGCATGTGGCAAGTGGCACACACAGAATGGATAATCTGCATAATTTAATGCTGAATTATAGACTTGATAAATTCTGTTAAAAGGAGAAGAGGGAGAAGGAGTAGTTGACAATTAATGGGTAAATAAATTTCATGGCTATTCTGTTGAAGATTCCTTAAAAGGAGATTCTCTTTTGTGGGTTAAGCTATTGATTTAAGATGTAATTTGATAGAGAGACTCGGTGGGTTCTTTTAGCCAGTATGTAATGTATGTAATATTTATGATTATTCTACGATGTCGAAGATAATTGGAAGCGGCTTTTTATCATGAGGATAAATAGTTTGGCCAACTATATAACTGTTAAAATGTATGACTTCGATACGGTAAGACTATAAGAGCTTCATTATTATAAAATACATTTCTTAAAGGAAATCTTAGAATATATTACCCCATTTTACCTATTAAAGTTACCAAGACTTTGTATAATTGTTTCTAAGAGATTATCTTTATTACTTTCCTTTAAATACTTTTAAGTTTTATAGCTTTGTCTTTTTATCGCATTTAGAGTTTGCCTTTGAATTAATCACCATTATTTCTTTCTTATCTCTTTGCAGGTATGTAAAATGGCATTTATCCAACTTCCTATATAGATCACACTCTATATATTCGATGCAAGTCGTGAGTATTAAAACCGGCAGCCAGTTGGAGACAAAACGATGAATCAAAACCAGCTCGTACGACTTTTTTTCCTCTTTTTTTTTACCCACACAATCGTTGTGTTTCCCATCTGCGGCTAATTTGCATAATAAGCGCACAGCTGTTAATTAATAACGGGCAGCTGCCTAAAATGATACTGGGAACAAAAAAAAAGGTAAAACAAAAATCACACACTCGTAGACCTTCGGCAGCAGATCAAAGACATCGAAATCGAATCGAAATTATGAGAGATTTGTTTTTAGGCCGTCGCTCTTCTTTGTGGCATTAAATATAAGAGGGGAAACCACGTTAACGTGAGTGGGCGGAGCGGCTCTGTGACGTTGATACCGCGGCATTTCCGCCTTGTAGAGCGGGGTATCCTGTGGCAAATCACTTAGTTGAATGTAGACATGCACGCCCCTCGTACCCCAAACCGAAACCAAACCGTTTACAAGCTGTAAATTTGGCCAAGAGAGCAATGAGGAGGAGGGGAGTGCAGAGCCAGCAAACTGGCAATTTTCAAATTTGCGATCATCGACAGGCGCCACCAACGCGCCGCGTCAAATATGCACTGAAAAAATGTTAAGTTAAGAGTGAGAAATATTTAAAAGTAAATTAGGGAACTGGCAAATATTTAAAAATTAAATAATGTAATTGAAGAAAAGAATTCTGATTACAATTAATTTACTGATTTTAGGCCAACTTTCTAGATATTTATTTTAAAAAATATGGTATAATTCCCAAGTACGAATTCGGTGACAAAATACATGGAAAATATATTAAAATCTTGGGAAAATATTTAAATATTATATACAGTAATTGAAGAAAAGATTTGGTATTACACTTAATTTATTGAATTTAGGTCAACATTCTAGATATTTATTTAAAAAATTTGATATAATTCCCAAGTACGAATTCACTGACAAAATTCATGGAAAATACATTGAAATCGTTTGAAATTTTATAAAAATAGCATATAAATATCTTTAATTTTTGTAAATTTGTTACTTCCCGTGCACCATTGCTTGAGTGGCTCTAGTTGCAAGTTGCAAGTTGCCCGTGTGCAGTTGCTGCTGCCGCCAAAAGCGGCAAATGGCAAAATGTTTTGCAATTTTCGCTGCATTTGCAGACAATAAATTGTTGGCCATTTAATTTGGCCATCGTACAAGGTGGAGTTTTTCCCGGCGAGGTGGAAAGACGTGGTAAGGGGGCACGGCTAAAGAGGGGCAAAGAGGCATATAGGGGGAGAGTGGGAGTGCCCCAAGCTCTATTATCGCGCTATCTCCCTCTGTTTGCGCTGGCTAAATTGATTTGTTGCGGCTGCAAAGGCACGCAGTCAATCAAGCGCTACAATCTCTCTGGAAAATCTTTAAAAGGCCCCAACGCCCCCGCCCCCGAACCCGAGAGAGAGGGGGACAAGATGCCACCGGCGCGATAAGAAAATGTTGAGCAACATTGTTGCCAATCGACAAGAAATTGCACTTAAAATTCGCGCGAAAAACTAAATAGAAATAAAATGCTTGTTCGTTGCTTTATTTGATCCGTTGCGACGAAAAAAACGCTAAAAATGTCGAGTGCCGAATGCCAAAGCTGAGTGAATGTGTTTAGCGATTAAAGGGTATACGAGTTGGTACATTGATTCGGTGATTAAGAAATAAATAATTACATGTAGGAAATAATTAAGATCATATGTCAAGAATAACTACACCCAAAAAAAATCATCATAGAATGTTACATGAATTCTATACTCTTGAGTATTAAAAATTTCGTAATAAGATGCTTATTAATTTGATACTACGAAAGTATAAATTTAATACTCATCTGCACAAATATTTCATAATAATCACTAACGCGATAAACAGTAAAGCACTAAATTCGAGCTAACGCGATAAGTTATCGAATTTTCGATGTAGGTTCGTATAAAAATAATACTCAAAGATACACAATTGAAACGTTGGAGATTAAAAATTATACTTTGTAGTATATATTTAATATTTTTTAGTATACAATTTATACTAAACCCGTTATACTACTTGAGTATATTTTTAAGACAACGCGTAGAAAGGTTTAACTCTTTTTTTTTTTTTTTTTGGGTGTAAGGATTTTAATATAATACTTGATGTTTTTTGTATTATAAATAAATTAATATCAAACGAATACTCGATTTTTATAGATCGATAATTATATTTATCTTATTGCGCAATTTTAAAGCCATCTCAACTCTGTATCGATATATTTCACCCATTTATTATTAGAGGGTTAATAGGAGGATTAACCCATGCAACTTTGTTGTGATCTCTAAGGGCGTGACAGGGAAGGAATGCATTTATCACAGTTATTACGCAGAGTTAGCTACAGTTGCTGTTGCCCCCCTTTAAAGGCCCCCCGTTTAAGTTTTTGGCTTCGTGCGGTGTCATAATCGCCCATAGTAGTCGATGTGCACTCTCCTCTGCCTCTTTCTCTCTCCACCCTCTCTTTTTCTTTCTCTGAATCTCGTGAGTGCATACGTGACAGCCGGCACAAAAACAAAAAAGCAGTGAACGCCAACACATGCAATTGCTGTTGTTGTTGTTGTTGCTGCACATTCAGCTGTTGTTGTTGCAGTTTTTCGCTGCCTCTACCTCTGTCTCGGCTGCTGCCGACGTCGGCTGTTGTCGTTTGGCCGCCATCGCAATCTAATGTCAGATAGTTTTGCGGTCGCTAACCCGCCTCGCTTCGACTGCAACCGAGACTGTGCGCACGAATGTGAGTGGAAAGAGCGGCAAAAATCGAGAAAATAGCACAATACACACACGAACACTCGAACGCACTCACGCACATGCACATATTGTGCAATTAGTTGTTGCGCTGATGAATGCAAATTAGAATTAAAGTTGCACAGTGGAGCCCGAAAATAATAACGGTTCAGGGAGATGGGGTCACACATACGGTAGTTGCTAAAAGTATTTCCAAAGTTTTTTAAAACTAATTATTTGGTGATTTTGGTTATTCATTTGGAAAAATACAAACATTTTTGGAAAAATTTTAAAGTTTGTGCGTTATGTATATTTTCAATAATTATTTTAAACTCATTACACCCCCTATGTAATTAATGGTTCATTCTAAAAATACTGTTTTGTAGATTTTGGAAATTATTGAAAGGTGTTTTACTTATAAAGGTACATCATGGCGTATACATAATATGTAGGTAGTTAATCCACAAAATGTACAAATATTATCTTGGGAAAATTAATGAGAAATAACAATCAAATATGAAATAATATATTGTATGTTTCCAATGAGAGCTAAACATCCATAATCAGTAATCATAATAGAATTGTAAAGTTAATTAGCTAATTTCTACAATAAATCTAATTTAAATAAACACATTTCCCGTTAACCAGCCATCCCTCACCCTTTTTTGCTCCACACCCCTTATGTAAGCAATGGTTCATGCAAAAAGTAAGATATTGTAGATTTTTTGTTATTTTTCATAGGTTTGGATTCCCCATTTATAAAGTATTACCTTATACACGTAATTGAAAGGTATTTTACTTTTTAAAAGTCATATATGGGGTATACTTAATTTTGAGGTTATTAATCCGCTAATTAAGTTAGCTAATTTCTGCAATAGTTTCGATTTAAATAAACACATTTCCCGTTAACCAGCCATCCCTCACCCTTTTTGCTCCACTGTACCGCGACTTGGTTCTCATGTAAGCGATATTTAATCTGCCATTTGGCTGCACCAAAGCGGCGGCTGGCACTCCTGCCAAGAATGCGGAGCGGCTCAGAGAGCCTGACCATAAATGCGAACATTTGTTGACATCTGCCACACGCTCCGCTTTGCTCTGCCCCTCTGGCTGCTGCTGCCCCGCAAACATTTAGTTTCCTTTCGTTTGTCAAGCCTGTCAATCAAGTGGTCGTCTTCCACAATTATCCATTCTAATGACGGCGAGCGACAGAGACAGCAAGTTCAAAGATGGGTTGCACATGTTTCGCTTTGACAAAATGCCAACAAAAATGCCAGCACAGCCAGGCAGCAGCATATGCGGCACTTAAATAATTCTCAAAAAGCAGCCCGAAACCGACAAAAGGAAAAAACTAAAAAAATAAAGACAAAAAACAAGAAAAGAAACCATATGAAAAAACAGAAGAAAAGCAGCCCCCAAGAACAGAGAAAAGTCCAAGAGATGTCATGGCATGGCACACACATAATTTTTGTTATTGCCCAATGTGGTCCGTGTTTGTATGGAAATATGCTTTAAATAAATGCCCAAACAGGCAAAACAGAGAATAAAGATGTTAAAATGTTACAAAAAACGTTTTAAGAGATCCAAAAATATGTCTAAAATGTAAGAAAAATAGATACCTTGCATATTATATGTAAATTTTTATTAACTTTACCTTTTTTTCAAAAGAAACTAATTTGAAACTAATTTCCAAACTCACCAACACCATATTTTTTTTTTCTAGATTGATTTTGTAATATCTCCGAGCAGGCTATAATTATAATTAATGCCTCCATTAAACTAGTAATGATGTCACGTCATAAAAAATAGTATTTTTGTTTCTATAAAAGCAAAATACTCCTACTTTAGCTTTTGGCATTTTTCATTTAGCATTTTTATAGCCCACATATGCCCACACTAACTAACCTAAGACAATAATTAGCCGAACAAACAAAATAAAGGGAGATAAAGCCCGCCGATATGGCCAAAACGACACACTGAGAGTGAGAGAGGGAAAGCTTTATTCTTTTTATTTTTTTTATTTCGGATATTTTGGCCGGACAGCCGCAAAGTAGGCAAGCTTTTCCAATATGCACACGAGCAGCATTAATTTCAAGTCAAATGACAACAACTGCGGCAGTTCGTTGACTTTTCTGCCGCCTGTTTGACTTTGTAAATTTGAATCGACGCTCAGCAACGGCGGTGCTTTTCCATTTTCCATTATCTAGCCCCGCAAAACAAAAAAAAAAAAAGGTTGTGCAATTTTCCCCCGGGGGTTCAACACCTACCACTTTGAGCGTTTACTTAGCTGCTGTTGCTGCTTGCTGTGAGCTGCTGGTGTTGTTTTTCTCTGTTTCTGATGAATGGTGTTTGGCCAAGAGCAAAGTTATCATCATCATCACAAGAGGGGCTCTTTAAGCTCTTCCAGCTTCAAGATGCGCCTGCCCACGGGACGTATGCGTAATATTTTCGCTAAATCGTAGCTAATTAATAATGCAAATCGCTGCAGATCAACGATAAGTCTCACTCCGCGAGTTGCAACAACTCAATTACCAACAGCTGCCGTTGCCGGGGGGCACGAGCGTGTGGCAAGCTTTTTATCGCAAAAAGGCAATCAGAATGACGCCCATAAAAAATAAAAGCGGGGGGAACAAAATACCAAACATTATTTATAAGCTCAGTGGAAAATTATAGGTTTCACTGATTTCTGGCAAACATTGGACACACAGAAACTGTGTGATGCTTATCTACTCAAGCCTAAAAATATTTTTAATAAAATTGTGGACAAAATAATTTATTTCCACGGAAATAGTAATCGGAGTTCGGAAAACCTAAACTTTTATATATGCAAAATTAAGGCCTTTAAATATAAGTGCCTTTTCATAGTTTCCTTCCTACCTTATAGTTTTAATATACGCAAATTAGATGTTATTATATGTATGTGTACACTTGGATCTTTTATAATTTAATGGGATAAAGGCATGCCCCTTATTTGAAGAACTACCTATTAGAATTGTAAAGATGCCATGATTATTATATCTTGCCGAGTGCATTTCCCTTTCTGCTTCAATCAAACGTGCTTACTCGTTAAGTTATGAGGCGTTTTTAATGGCTTCCTTCGTTTGCAGTTGCAGATTTTTCGTTTTCAGCATCGCGTGGCTCATAAAGATGCCTCTAAATAGCTGGAAGATGGGCGGGACAGAGAGGGAACTGCTGGCGGTAGCCTGAACCTGAAATGGGTGGAGAAATCGACTCGCAGTCTGCCAAAAACTTGCACTTCAAGTGAGTCTGCTGCTGAGTTTTGAGTGGTGTAGTGGAGTGTGTTTGTTGGCCTTTATATATTTTCATTCATAAGCGGCTGTCGAAACATTTTCGCATGCTGATGATGCCAATGTTTGAAGTGCCTTTGATGCTCATTTCGCTGGCGAACGAAATGTAAAATGTATTTTAAAACTGGCATGGGGTCCGCCTATTGATTTTTACGACCAGCCAAAGGTAAAGTTCATCGAACCTTACGTGCCGGTCACACATGGACTGGAGTCTGCTGAAGTTGAATTTCTGTTTCTACCTGAACAAAAAAATTACGGTCCCTCACATGCATATTTTTTCATTAACTTAGCCCCGCCGAGTCGCCACCAATTAGTCGCATCCGTTGGCTCGCATAAGTAAATAAATTTCGTTTAATTTTGATGTTATTTGCTCCTCGTATGTTTGTTGGCAAATCTTCAACTTCAATTTGGTGCGGGCCAGACTTTGTAGAGTCATTGACCAACTTCACTGGGTTCTCCTAAAATCCCTCTTTCCCTTTCGCTCAGGGTTGGCTTAGGGATGTTTGTTAGAATGCTATATATAGAAAAAATATTGAAAATATCGAAATGCCAATATAGAATAATTAAACTTTATTATACTTTAAAAGTATTTCTATCGATATGCGTACAGAAGTATTGACAAATCAGACAAATTTTTCCTAGAACTGATATCGAAATGTATATCGAAAAAATCGATACAAAGTTTTCTTTTCTGAATAATCAAAATAAACAAAAATTGATAGTCTTTGTAATATAGGTATTTTATTTAAATGCATACGTATGATAATTTTGATGTAAGTATATAGATAATTTTCGTATTTCCCTTTCATATCCGATTGGTAAATATCGCTAAATACTGCCATCCCTAGACAGTCTCTTTCCTTTTTCCCTGGTGTCCACTTTCTTTTTTTTCGGGCTTTGGTTTGTAGGGACAGCAGTGGAGGAGCCTTTCATGTCTGTTTAACTTATTTGACATGGGTCGCAAAAGAGCTTTGCCGAAATATATCGAGAGTGAGAGGAAGGACACTGTCTAGTATGGCCATCTCGCTCTCCCCAAAGCTATCCTGGGGCAGTCCATTATGTGCCGGCTTATTTGTTTTAATATTCGCTGCTCGTTTTCTAGCTAGTTTTCGGCCAAAGTCCTTTGCATATCGAGGGGTATATACTATATACCATAAACCCCCACCCATTCTCAGCTTCTTGTTGGCTTATCGTTAACAGCACATTAAAGGATTTCAATGCCGTCGGCGGCTCTCGCAGAGAACATTTTGTGCACCACAAACATTTTGCTAATTGACTTTGTTGCCACTTTGACGCCTTATCGCCCATCTACATGGCTATATCTTGGTCTTGGTCTTGGTCTTGGTCTTCTTCTTAGTCTGGTGTCTGGTCTTGCCAGAAAGAAGAAGGAGAGTGCGAGAAGGCGAAAGCCTTGGCAGACAAACATTTCCGCTCTGTTGGCTGCCTATGGTCACGTGCCGCTGTCGGATTTAACTTGGCTTCGATTTTGTTTGTCGGGGCTTTCGGTTCCGAGTCCGGATTTCACTTCCTCTCCTCCATCAAGGACACAAGTTTCGAGTCGGAAATCAATAAGATTAGCCCTGGAAAGACGTCTACTTATGGCCCGATAATTGATATTTAAGTTAATTAAAATGGATTTAAGCAAAGCATGTCTGTTTTAAGCTTTAAGCAGTCTGCATTTAATTTTATAAAATATTTCAGAGCATGATTTAATGTTTTCTCTACCACTTCTGGTGTAAACACATAAGCATATTCCGCTACTAAGGCTCCTAGTCGTTTGTTCGGTCGCTTAAATTTCATTAAACTAATCCATCAGCAGCTCAGTGATGGCTACACCTTCCCTCTCCGCTCCTCATTATCCTCTTTTGTCTGCATTTCAATCAAAAATTTGCCTTGGCTCTGCACAAAAACAATTGAGTTTGTCTCGGCTTGAGTGCGGAGATTGAGAGAGACAGAGATGGCTTTTTGCTGGCATCGCTTAAGGATACTGGATTCTAGATTCTGGATCCTGGCTATCTTCTATCCCACTCCTAGCCACCTGCATCGTCGTGGACACGCCCCAATTGTGTTTTTGGCATTGTCGCGGGCTGTGTCTGACAACAATTCTCGGCAGACGCCACTTGTCACGGTCCCCATTCCATTATCTTTAGTCCTAAAGTTCAGCGAGAATTTTCCTTGAAAGGAATTCTACTTTTTTGAAGGTTGCTTTCTTGCAAAAAAAAAAAGGGTAAAGCAATAAACATTCTTTAAATTATAGAATTTATTTTTAAAGAACTTGTTAATAGCATTTTTAAATCGATATCTGACACATTTAACTAATGAATTATAAGCAAAGACGGAACCAGTTGGAAATTGTAACATCATTTTGTTTAAAGAAACGGAGAATTCTTTATTATTTTTTAAAATGTATAATTATTTGGAAGTCCAAATAACAAAACTTTACAAAACTCTTGTGAATATTAAACATTTTCTTTACTCTGTTCCGGCTTTGTTCCTTTTATTTTATTATTTTATTGAGCTCCATAAGTTTTCCCATCAGTGTATATTTCCTGCTGAATTTTAAGTGTTTGCCGAGGCTCCTTCTAGGCCACCTTCGGATCCTGAACTCCACTTTGCCCCGTCCATTCTGTGTGCTAATGTCACTTGGCAAACTTTCGCTGCATCGCCGTCGCCGTCGCCGTTGCCGCTGCCGTCATTGTCTCGTGTGCGCCTCCTACTGGATCGTGAGTCCTGGCAGGGGGAACTCCTCCGATTTGTCCTGGTCGTTATCTATTGCTGGCAACGACAGGCAGCATTGATTTAATGACGTTGATGGGGCGCCACTCCCCTTGGGCCCTACTATATAGCCCCGCTTGATGCTTTATTTATTGATTTAACTTTGCAATATCGCTGGCATATCCTTTCTCTGTCGGGTGACTGGTTTTTTTTCAAACGCTTTTTCTTTTTATTTGGCGCACTTAACGCGTTTTTGTATCCTTGAATGGATTTCCTTTTTATTTCTGCAGCGCTGGCAAAATTTATGCGCTGCCTTTGCTATCAGCCAGAACGGCGGCTCTCCTCTCCTTTGATCCTAAGCTTCTTTTAAATAAATAACTAAAAGAGAGAGATGCAGGAAAGTTGAGCCCGCAGTGCATTGAACTTGTCTCCTCGGTACTTGGCTTTATTGCCTTTTATTGGTTTTTGATTTGTTCCTTACCTTTTTTTTCTCCCTTTTTGCCTCCCGATCTAAGTATTGTTTTGTTATTTTCTGTTCATTAGCCATAAGCAGCTCAAGTCGAATTGGAAATCGCAGCCCGTCTCAGGATGATTGCAAAAATTAATTAAGAACCGGTCACGCCCCCGACGCCCTTTTCTTGTATCGCGCGCTGCTGTCTGCCGGATTTTTGCCGGATTTTTGTGTGAGCTTTATTTATTTATTTCGGGATTCATTTGGAAGAGATTCAGCAGCTTGTCTTCTCTCATTCTGTGTGAATGTAATGAAATTATCCTGGGGTCTCGACATGCGTGCTTGAAATGTGCTCTTTGCCCCTCGACAAGTTCAAAATTCGTCCTTCAATCCTGTAAGTGAATCCCGAGCCTTGTAAATAAAAATATACAAAAAGAGAACAGGAGAAGTGTAGAGAAACCATCAGACGAGTCGCCTGCAATTTAATTACTCTGCGGTTGATGTTTGAAAACTGTTTGCTTGTGTGTTTTTTGTGGGGATCCTTTGGCATAACCCCACAGGCACCTGGCAGCACAGGAATTCAGCTTTTTTCATAAAGGAGTCAAGCACCCGAAGGACTCAACTCAACTCCATGCAACCTCAAACTCAACTCGACTGACCCTCTCACACATGTCTGACCAGTGCAATTTGTAAGCATTTTTCCCTTCTGCGAACTCCGAACTCAGCTTGGAGGTTCATTAGTTTGATTACCCAAAATGGAGTTGGCCAGAAAGGGTGGAGCTCTCCGCCAAATCGTATGCAATGAAAAATTCAGAAATTTGCCCCGATTGCACTTTGAACTTTAAGCCATTGAAAAGGACACGTTGCAGGACTT
This sequence comes from Drosophila tani, assembly GCA_008042535.1. Lineage (NCBI taxonomy): Eukaryota > Metazoa > Arthropoda > Insecta > Diptera > Drosophilidae > Drosophila > Drosophila tani. The sequence continues at coordinate 83,202 of VNJO01008895.1, read as the reverse complement.
GACAAAAGCTTGGCCAATAAACCAGCGAAGGTTTTGTGAGGATTTGGGGAGAAATTAAAGCCAACAAAATGCACTGAGGGAAAGAAAAGATTATGAATGCTTTAACTCAATAAAAAACTACTTAAACTATACTTAAAAAATTATTATATTTTGTAAAGACTTACTTAGCTATTATCTAAGAACCATATTTAATTTTTTCGAAGGACATTTTCGCTCAGTAATATCCCTAAGGACGGTTCGTGTCCGTGGCCATGTGCTTTAAATCATTTTCATTTTCCGCTGAGCGCTGACAGCAGCTGTTGCTGTTGTTCTGCTTTGGATCCTCCTCCAGTATCCGGCGTCCTGTGTCTACAGTCTCCTGTCTTCTCTCCACCTACCACCTCCCGCATCTGGTCCTTGGTCATTGTCCTGCGCTGATTTCTGTTTTTGGCTGTTCAACTTGGCTGTTTTCCCCTGTCTGAGCAAGCACTTATCGCACCTTGTTTAGTCAGTTAAACTGTCGAGCAGTTTTTTAACCCCTCTTCCGAGGACGGACCCTCCTCCTCTGCCTTCCTCCTGATTAATTGCAATTTGTGCGCGGTACTTGATGAAGTTTTTAGTGTCCAACAAAGTGCTGTGTTTTCACAGAAAACGAGCTGTGGAGAGGTGGGAGGAGGGAGGTCCTGGCCGGCTAATTATTAATGTAAATGTTTTCACTTTTAATAGAAGCTCAGCCGCGCCCTCACTGTCTGGGTCACTTTTCTCGCTCTCTCTCTATATATATAAATATATATATTTTCCAGAGTGTTGTGGAAAAGTGGGCGGTGCTCTCTAATTGCCGTTAAACATGCAGCTTACATGGCCAACGGCCAGTAGTGAAAATTGTTGGAAATTGCTGGTGGAAAAAGCACTTTCCATTTCATGTTAATCCCCGTTCTCATTTTGCCGTCTGAGTGTGGCAGGTGTCATTATCCTTGCGGCTCATATGCGAGACTGTATAGCTGCTCCTTAATTAGAAATGCTAATGAGCTGGAGGAGAGCTCCAGTGAGAGCAGCCAAAGCTACTTAGCTATGTTAGTGACACCTTCAAAAGTGATTCAACCGCAGGCTAAAGGAGGGAGCCATGTGAACCGAAACTGAAACCGAGAGCAAGAGCATTGTCTCCGTTTTTGTTCTTTTGTGACGCGATTAGCGCCGAAAACTTTGGTATCATCAGCATATCATCAGCGTGGTGACACATGTGAGAGCTGTGGGAGAATGGAGATGGGTCTTAGGAACTAGAGATACTAAGAGAACTGGTTCTTAAAATAAGGATAGCTTTGGAGGAATATTTCAATGTTAACTTTATGAAAAGAGGGACTAAACATTTTTTAAATGTGAATTTTTAAATAAAAATGCTTTAAAAATAAGAAATATGTATTTAAAAGAATAATTGAATGCTTTCAATGAAGTTATTAATAAAAGCAACAATGCAGTGTCATAACCCCATAAGTAGAAGCTCAAAAATACTTCTTTCGATGTTAACTTTAAGAGAAGAGGATTTAAAAATATGGTTTCTCTAAAATGTATTATTTTAAAAGAACAAATATATATATAAAATATTAAATAAAATATTTTAAATCATGTTATTAAATAAAACAACATTGCAGTGTCACAACCCAATAAGTTTAAGCTAAAAATACAAAACTCCTCTAGATAAAATCCTTAAATTTAAATTCAACGTGGTGGGAACTGGTTCCCCAGTGGACTAAGCTCCCAGATCCTTGGAGTGCCAAATAAGCCCTCATTGAGGTGCAGCCACAAGGACCCTCGTCATTTATTGGCCTTAAAAGCGGCGTCGAGTGCAGTGGCTTCTTCTGTCGCTGCCTCCGTCTCTGTCTGTCTGTCTGTTTGCCCTGACTGTGTGTGTGCTTACCCGTCTCTTTCTTGGCGTGTGGAGGTTTTTCGAGGTTTTTAATGTCGTGTTTATTTTGACATTTTCATTATGTGCGTATCTTGTTTGTTAGTGTGGGTGTGTCGGTGTGCAGGATTCCGTTCATTGTCTGCGTCTGGCTGCGTTTTTTATGGTTGCTCCCAACACCCCCCCAGCCATCAGGTTTCCTTTTTGGCCTTCACTTGAGCTCCGAGCTGCGAAATGCGAACTGCTTTTGTTTGGAGTCGAAAACCCCGCTTTTTAATTATATTATTTTGAACCTTTAACCTGGAAATGTTAAAGTTTTCCTTCTTGCATTCGCAATGCCATTCTTAAAAGTTTCGCTTTGCTTTTTTATACGAGAAGAGTTGCCTATCGAGTGTCCTTTTTGGCCAAAAAGCGAAAAGTTTCTCTGTCTCTTTTGTTTTAATCAAAGTTTGGCCAGTGGAAACTCGCGTTTTTCCCTGGTTTTTTTTTTCTGTTTTTCTTACCCAGCTTATAACTTTTCCCTGAGGTTAGAATTTCCACGCCATTTTCCTCTTTTGTATTGTAATTAAAATGCAGACGGAGCTGTCTCTGGCTGCTGCTCCTTTTTTCTTATTTGCTATTTTACTATTTTTGCATTTGAGCTTGGCTCTGGCAATTATAAAGATATGCTCCAAATGAGAGTTCCATTCCGAGCGATTTCTCAGTGCTGCGCGATAAAAATTACAGCAAACAAAAGGGAAAAAACGAAAAAGTAAATAGGAAACAAGAAATGGAAGAAAAAATAAAAAGCCTGGAAAAAGGCAAATTTAATTAGGTTCAACTGGGCACCTCACCCCTTTCCTTTTAAGCGATCAATTGGTGGGCAAATGCAGCCGTTTGTTGCTCAGTTTGTTGACTCCCACTTGGCCCTATACTCTTATCTGTTATTCCTCCCACTTTCCCCGCGCTAGCTTTTCCCCGCCACTATTTGCACTTCGAAATGGAGGCCTGTCGTCCGACTATTTCTGTTGTTGACAGCACTTATCGCCGCCTGAGACTGGAAAAAGTGTAGTTCGCTTGAGGTTCATTGATCCATGGACTCGATAAGAGCTGAGGAGTACGCTTAACCCTAGAAAATGCGAGGAAATTAAGAAATTGCAAAAGGAAACGTATGCAGGTGATGGAAGTTATTTTATTTTCTTTCTAAATGCAAATAAATTGCTTGGAAAAGCTGGAGGTTATTTATTTTGGCTTTAAATATTTACTAGATAAAGGCTCCTTTATTGTAAATCAAATTTTAAAAGAACTGATAACTTTAAAAAACACTAACTAAATAATCAACTATTTTAAATATAACTATACATCAAATTTAATTGAAATCACTTAGCAGCAAAGCAAGAATCTAAATTTAAGGTACGTTTATTATTATTTAAGTAATCAATACATTTTAATAGAAGCTCTTAAGCCGCAGGGTTAAATTTCATTAAGTTAATCAGCCTCGCAAGGCATATAACGCATACGCACCGTTCGCCCGTTGATAAACGCCCAAGCAAGCGAAGAAAAATAAATAGAAACCCCGGTGTTTGCTGCGATATATAAACACGAGAGCTTGGCTCCCAATTGGAGCGATACATATGTTTGCTTGCCTTAAAGCCATCAGGGGGGATTAAGTTAAGTGGAAGAAATTACACCAAAGAGGATACTCTCTACGCTCTCCACAGCGCTGCTTTCCCCTTTTCTCTTCTTATTCTTCTTATTTTGTCCCCGCGGGAAATGGCTTACAGTTCGTTTAGTTTTTCGGCTGCTAATGTCGTGGGGATTAAGTTCGAATCAAAGCAATGTACTGTGACTTCGTAAAATGCAGTCCGCAGAAAAAAAAAAGAAAAGAAACCAAAACAGGGAGTGCCTTAAAAAATAATTAAACAATTAAGTTTAACAAGAGCAGCGTAATAAAACTATTAACGACCACCGAATGCATTTAAATTGCTTACTTAGCGCGTCAAATGCGGTGGGCGGGGCGCGGCAGGATACGCAGGATCCAATAACCATCAATGTCTGGCGAATGTCTGGGAGATGCCTTTGAAATTTGCTTTTCATATAAAAATAATTGTTATGCCCGGGAATAAAGTTTAAAGTGGAGAGCACAGAGAGAGAGCAGGGAGAGTGAGGCGGAGGATAAAAAGGGAAAGGAGCCTCGCGGCGGGATGCAGTTCAATAAACTGTGAAAAAGGCAAAAGCATACTTCAAGGCGCTGGCAGAAAAATGAAATTGGAAATTGCATTTGTTTTTGTACATAAAGCTCATCGCTCTCCTCTCCATTCTGGCCAATCGAAGAAAGCCATTATGCCATAGCACATTGAACGCACGATAAATAAGAAGAGACCCAAAGTCCAGGGTCCGGTCAATAGAAGCAACAACAGCAACAAGGGCAAACACAATTTATTTGCAAATTGATATTTAAAGGTCAGAAGAGGGATATTTTTTTGCGTCGGAGACCCGGCCAAGAGCCATTTGGCTAATGGCTAAAAGCGAATGCAAAAAAATGCAAACATCAAGGATGAGTAGGAATTAAAATGACGGAGGGTAGCTCTTCAACCGAAAGCGAATCTTTTTTTTCCAAGGCACAAGGACATCAAAAACTTGGCACACGATCTTGGCTAGCGTTAAAAGAAAAGTTTCTTGAACCCGCGAGAAAGAAGGCAGCTTATCAAAAACATTTCGACTGCGCCTAATGAAGTTATAACCCAGACACAAGCCCCGACTAGATATGCAAAGCTCCTTTCCCATGTAAACTTGGCGCTCTCTTTCCTCTTCTTTTTTTGTATATACTTTTATTTTGCAATTGTGTCGCGCATTTGAATTAAGTGCAAATGACATGAGATTTTCAGGGGGTAAAACAATGCGAATAGCAGCTGCCTCTTAGGAGTTGCACTCCCCCATTTCTCCCTGGACAAGCTTTTAAGCCACTTCACAGTTGTTGTACAACGGGAGTGCAGCGCGCGCTGCCCACTCCATGCCTTTGCAGGCTTTTCCCTTTGACTTGGCACCGGGCGGCCACTCCTTTTGCTTGTTTTCCCCCGCAACGCTTCGGTGCAGTTTTCATTGTCTGGCTTGGTACTTTTTGAATTTATTGAAATGTTTGTTTGTCTGCCATGTTTGCTGTAGTTGTGTTGCCTGGGCTGCATTGTTGCCTGGCGTTTCTGTGAATGGTCCCATCCCCCATATTAATTCCACCGACTCTATACTCTTGTGTTTCTTAGGATCCTGCACAGCTGCGCCTGGCGGTATGCAGTGTGTTTCTTTCTATGCTCGGGAAGTTAAAGAAATCGTTGGGTATGTTGGTTTCGGGAAAGGGTATGGACGGAAAGGAGCAGGTTCCTGTTAAGTATTCCTGATTTGCTAAGCATCGGGGTTCTAAAAATAATTAAGATGGGCACAGACACTGTTAGAGATTTAAATTCACTCGAAAATGGGTATAAAAGTATGCAACAAAATAATTTTGGGTGCAAATGCTTTGAATAAATATTTCTTTATAATTTGAAAGATTTTGTAGCATTATTTTGCGCTGCATTTAATTAAATTTTAGATCCACCTAATTATTAAGGCCTTAAAATAATAAAAACCAATAATGCTTTCGATAAACAAAGGCATTCCATAGTCGGGTTCATCCTGTTTCTCCATGTTTTCTCCCCAGCTTTGGCTGCATTTTGTTGTCGCAAAATATTATTACTCCATTTCATTTATAAAAGTGCCCGTCCCCGACCTAAGGATTTTCCTCTCCAGCTGCAATTTCATTGTTAGTGTCTTGTTCTGCACTTTTGTACTGTATAGCATGGTATTGTTGCCATATTGTTGGTGGCTTGTTGTCATTGGCTTTAACTCCTAATCCACAGGTCACATCTGGCCCATTGATCAAAGTGTCTCGCTGGGAGACAGCAAACTTATTCCACTGCTTAAATTAAGCACCTAGCACCGCGCCACGCCCACGGAGCTGTCAGCTTTTCCCGATGACAATTTTCAAATTTATTCTGCCATTTCTTTTGTCTCTCTGGCAACAGAAGAACGCCTACATGGGTTTTCTACGACGGAGAAAACGGGGAAAAACGGGGGAAAACCATTTAAACAGCAGACAATTTTTCAATTTCCCCACACACACACACACATCGCACGCCTAGAGACAATTGACAATTGAGAATGATGGTCGGGTAAACAGTTTTTCCGGGTTAATAAAATAGTTTTCCTCCGCAGTTACGCCCACAGAACGGTAATGAGGATTTTTCTCCACTAAAAAGGTAACCAAAAAAGGTGAAAAGTAGGGAGGAGAAGGCGGCTCACATGTGTGTTTGCTCAATGTCTGCACAAACACTCGGCGGGGCCAAAACTCACAAAGGCGAATTGGAATATTAAGCAGTTTTATTAACTTTTTGGCATAAGGCTTTAAGGAGCCAGCAGGAAAAATGCCAAGAGGAGTGGCAAAATGGCAAATGGAGACATTTCTTGGCGGCCGGGGCGGGGAACATTCTTGAAGTGAAATATTTATGGCTGGCATTTTTAATGGATTAACTAACAGCAGCAACTTCCTCCTGCCGTTGTCGGCTGGAAACAAATGCCATTTAATTTAATGTGTTTATGAAAAGCAAAGCACTTTGAACCCGAAACTAACGAGAATTGAATCGTCGCATTGAATTGTAGTTTCTGGCTTGGCCCATTGTCTCGGACTCTTTCGGGGTGTGGCCTCTTGCCGTGGAAGTGGAAAAGAAACCTTTTTGATTTGTTGCTTCGGAGAGTTTTCGGGTGTTGTTGTTGATATTTATGGCCGCGTGGAAAAGGAAGTGCTGCCTGATTTATGCCGAAGAAAGTGACAACTCAATGGCTTCATTAGTGTTGTATCCTCTCTGAAGTCCTTCTGATAAAACCGAAGGGGCCAATGCATTCGATAAAGTGTTAGGAGCTGCTAGCTGGGAGTTTATTGCACTTCGACTTTTGACTTTTACGAGGTCCGTCCGGGGTCGCGAACATGAAAAGTTTGGTTCGCTCTAACAATAATCTCGAAATTCGGCAATAATAATTTCATGCTTATAATTTGTGCGAAGTTCCCTCAGTGCGGTTTTTGCCAAAAAACTTTCCACACGCGACTCTCATAAATTATGAAGAGCAGCGCAGGGTCCTCAATCCTTTGCTCCTGTCTGAGTTCATTCTCTTTTTCGGGGGCGAGTTCAACAGAACCGAGAGCTGAGCTGAGTTCGAGAAATTAGCAAATCGTCACGTAGCGAACATGAAGATGCGAAATATTTATGACACGAAACAGAGAAACAAAATGTAGGAATATTTTTAAGCAATAAGAGAGGAGTTTTTAAAAGAAGGAATTTTATAATATAATAGAAAATTTAAGAAAGTAATTTAAACTAAAATTATATTATGTTATCGAGGCTTAAGGCTTGAGAGACAATTCTTATTAGGTACGGTTCAAAATTGAACATATTTGCGTGTCATCTTTTATACAGATTATAATCAATAATTATTGATGGCAAAAATTACGCATTAAAAACCCGGTGAAAGCCAAGCCAGGACTATGATGAAATGTACTACATGTGTGTGTCTGCATTCCTTTATTATTTCTCCTTGTTTTTTTTTTTTCTTTTTGGCCATGTAAGAAGCGATACAGGCGAAGAGGAGCATTATTGCTGCAGTTGCCTCTCCTATCTGGGTTATATTGTTATCGTCCGTAATCCCAGACGAGAGCACCCGGCCAGGATCAACATGGTCTCCTTGAGCAATCAACTTAATTGCTTTAGCAACTCACCCTTCCTCGAGGACGAGGACGAGCACGAGGACGAGGACTCCAACTCACACTCACACAATTTCTGGACTCCTTTGTTTAATGAGTGAAAATTGTGCCTCGGTATCGCTTACCAAGGCAGAAGTGAATACCGAGAGAGCAAACATTCATTAATCGAATCTCTGTTGTTGGAAGTTGATTTTATTGTTGCCAAGATTTATAAGCTGGTTGGTCCCCAAGAAGTTGGCAAACACAAGAGCGGAGCAAAAGGAAAAGACAATTGCTGGGCCCGTGCAAATATTAATTTGTTGATTATTTCAGCCGAGTTGTTGTTTATCCGAGTGCTAGAGAGTGTCATCCTTCTTTTGCCTGGGCAAAAGTTCTGAGCAAATATTAGCACAAGTTTGCCAAAGGGGATTTAGGGCTTTACGTGTTTACTCAAACTCGAAGCTCCCCCTCCTGCTCGCTCGCATATTAAAAGTGCATTAAACCTGGTGTCCCTGTCCCAGAGAAAGACATTCCTCAGCTGCAATTGATTGGTTCTACGTGTCCTTTGCCCTTAATTTTGTTACATTCCAATGCCACTCACTAAATTATTCACCTGTCCATAAACTCTACTACCAACTACATATACTATATTCAAGTCTGAGTGCTGTTATTCCGTCTGGTCAGGTGCCGGTCGGACCCATCACAAATTACCCAAAAACAGAGTCACAAATATATATATTCCCTCATCATTGGGTTAGTTGGCTTTGATTGGCGGCGATGGCCCCAAACAACTATTCCCACCTTAGCCATATTTCGTGGATCCTTTCAACACCTTTTGCCTTTTTGACGGCTTTATTACCGCCGCTGGTATATGTAGTATAGAAAATGCCAACTGGAGTGTGAGGCTCCTCTGCCGCCGGCTCGCCATATTGATTATCGATTTGGGAATTGGCCTGGACTGCTCGCTGGCTGGCTGACTTAACTTGGCTTAGATGGTTACCTGGTTGTGGTCCTCTGTGTCCTCCTAGGTGTGTGTTGTGTGTGTGCATTCAATTTGGGCAACGTGTTAGCCACTTTGGCTTAGACAACGGAGCAGCAGCTCCTCAACTCTCGTTTTTTGTTGTGCCGGCACGTTTGGATTTTATGGTTCATTTGTTGGCGCTTAGACGCTCGCTGGTTGCTTCGTTTAGTCCCTCGGCAGACATATATTGGCAATGTTCATTGGACACACACCTCGGCAGAGGGAACACACAGTGGTTCAGTGGCTCTATATTATATAAATAGTAGAAGATCTGGCGGGGTAATGAACTTTTGCTTATTTTGAATTTTAAACATTTTATTTCGGGTGCTGTTTGGTCAAGAGGTTGAGGGTTTAATGATAAAATTATTTAGGATATTCTGAATATAATAATCCTGTAGTTTTTCTAAACAAAAAGATTCTTAAAATTAATTTGTAAATTTTATAGAGTTTAATATAATTTATTTAAACACCTGGCTTCACTGTTTATTTAATTTCCATGGAGACATGCCGGAACTATAAATAGGAACAAAGAATATTCTAGCACATGGCACCTTCAGTCTTTGTAAAATTGACTAGACTTGTCGCTAATAATTTTTCCTTATTTTTTATGCACTCTTTTCCAGATCGAGGACGAGGGCAACCATGGCAACGATGAGACCCGGCTCTTCATCCTCTCCTCGCTGGCCCAATCCCAGATGAGCCGCGTGGCCTGCATTCTGTGCGAGGAGCCGCTGCTTGTGTTCGATCGCTATCCGCTGGTCGATGGCTCCTTCTTCCTCAGTCCCAAGCAGCATTCCAGCGGCTGCATTGAGGTGAGTAACGACATAGACAGCAAGAAAAAATATACAAGAGAAATTATTAAAGCAGGAAAAGTATAAAAAGGATTTTTAATAAATATTTAAATATAGAAACATCTTAAGATCTCTTAAATGGAATTTATTAATACAGTTAAAAAACTGTATAATATATTCAATAAATTGAGTTTTCAGTAGAACCTTGTACATATTTGTATTTTTAGATTTTTTAAAGCGACTATGGTCACACCGGTTTAAAAGGAAATACAGTGTCATACCCTTATAACCAATTTATTCCCGTTAAATTTGTAAAGTTAATTAACAAACTGGCACGTATTTTTTTTACCAAAGATTTTAAAATTGTTTCCAGTGCATCCTCATCATTTATAAAACGTCAAATGTGCTCACTCCACACTCCCACTCTCCCAGAGCCACCAACCATTCCGCTTTCACTCGCCCACGTGGCCCCGAGAACTTTCAGCTGCAATTAGCGGGACGAGCTGCAGCTCCACCTTTCTGGGTGGACTTGACTGCTGGCTGTGCTCCACCTTCTACCGCGTCTCCTTTTTGCCCCCCAACAACTCACTCCCACTGCTGCCACCGCCACTCCCATTGGCTTGGCCCGGGATGTCTGTCCCCGCAATTTATGACCCATTTAAGTCGGCGTAATTACGCCAGAGAAGAGTTGGGTAAACTGCACATTTTGTATTTTGCATTTTGCATTTTGCAGCTTGCATTTTGTCTGCAACACAAAAAGGGGGAACTGCAGCACGCACGACCTACGCTTTCATGGGCTTATTTTCCCTGCTTTCCCTGGGCTGTCAGTTCTGCCTGCATTTTCCACCAACTCTGCGACTGCACTGCGACTCCTCTGTGGGCTTTAATTTAAGCCTGGATTTATAATTCATTGCCAGCTGCCACAGCCGCTGCCGCTGCCGCTGCTGCTGCACTTGGAATTGGCTCTTTTGTGCCTTTCCGGCCCCTCCCTTGACTTTGACTTGGTCTCCAGCTTGCCTCCTGGCCTTTTTGTTCGTGGGCGGCGACGGCTTCAGTCTCCTCGTCTCCTGGGCAAGTTTATGCATTTTGCATTTTATTTGAAATTATTATGTCGCGTCGCAATGGCAGCGCCTCCTCCTAGCTAAAGCTCCTGCCCCATCTCCCTTTGCCTTTTGTCAGGCATGCAAGAATGCGCTCAATTCTTTGGAGCTCGGACTACCCTCTGCCATTCCTCCTATGCCTTGCCCTTTGACACAAGTGGAAAAGTAGAAAATCAGAAAGCTGATACCCTAACAAAAGGCGGTTTATTTGCTCTGTGTTTTTTTTTCAGGTTTTGTGAGGGTATTTAACTAAACGAAAAAAGAAATAATCAACTTTGGCAGTTTCTTTGAAAAAAAATCTTTGACAAACACAAGGTTTAAGTTTTGAATGGATGTTCTTTAAATCAAGGGGAATTTATTATAGTTTGTAAATATAAGTTCACAATGCTAAGGATTTTATGAGTAATATTTTGATTTATGAGTAGTTTCATCTTGCAGAGATTGCTAGCCTTTTTAAATTCCCTTAAAAGTCCATTTACTTCACTTTATCCTCTTAACACACACAGAAAACTTAAACTTAACTTAAACATTAAATTATTAAATGCCCAGACACAAGCCTTTACCTTCCTATTTTAAGTGTATTTCAGGTTCCTAGAACCCATTCTTTTTCCTGCCATAATTTCTCATTGTGTGTCTGGAGGAGCCCCCGAGGCTCCTGCTTGAATTATGCGGCTGGTTCCTGCCCTCTTTTTAGCCTTTTGTCTGCACCTTTTTCAACGCTTCCGCTTTTTCGACTCCGTTTTTGCAGGTGAAATACGAGGGACGCACTCTCTACTTGACCTGTGTTTGCATGAGCTGCCTGGACGGAACCTCCAGCAGTCGCGTCATCAACTGCAGGTAAGGATCGCAGGGAGAACGATGAGGAAGTTATGGGATGGGAAATGAAGAAATGGGAAATGGACATTTTGAATAATAAATTGTACCTCTTTTTCCATTCCGCACAGATTCTGCAAGGAGCCGTGGGATGGCTCCAGTTTGGTCCTGGGCACCATGTACGCGTATGACATTTTTGCGGCCATGCCCTGTTGCGCCGAGCGGTTCAAGGTGAGTTTTTCTAGGCTTTGATTAAATATTTAATTAATTAATAATGCAGAGAAAAATAGTTTATAAATATTAAGCAAAGAATATGGGTTTTAAAAAATTTATTAACTTATTAACATACCTGAGAAGTGCTAATAAAATCATGTTAGGCCCTTGAAAATAAATATTTACTATGACTGTACCTTATATTTAATTTTCTTTTAATTTAACCCCCTTTTTCCCCTTTTCTATTCTCCATTTTCAGTGCAATAACTGCTTCAAGATGCTAATGCATCCGCAGCAGCGTCTAAGCTTCTACAGTGACTACTCGCACGGGGTGACCTGTCCGTATTGCAACACCCAGGATACGCACTTTGTGAAGCCGCTGAGCTTCTGCTATGCCAAGAATCCCGTACCAATTCCGGCGACACGGCTGCCAACGCTCGCATAACATGAGGCCCCGTTGGAGTCGCCCGTGGGAACAACAGGCGCCGCTGCCATTCAGGCGCCAGGTGCCCAGGGCGCTTCAACGGCCTCCGGATCCGGATCATCGGTATCCAACGGATCCAGCTCCAAGCAGTCCAAGCAGCAGCTCTTCAATGCCGCCATTGATTATTCGGCGCCGCTGCAGCAGCAAATAAATCCGGACTTGATTGGAGCCCATCCGCATGCCCAGCAACATCAGCAGCAAGGGCGACAGCAGCAGCAGCAGCAGACGCAGCAGCCAGCACAGCAGCAACATCAGCCACAGCAGCAGCAGCAACATCAGACATCGCAGCAACATCAGCCACAGCAGCAGCAACAGCATCAGTCGCAACAGCAGCAGCATCAGACTTCGCTGCAACATCAGCCTGTGGCCAGCACTTTCCAGAGAAGCAACTTCCAGCAGCAGCAGGCTAATAAAACCATAAACATGATGGCCATGGCCGATGCGATGAGCAAGTACCAACAACAGCAACAGCAGCAGCGACAACAGCATCTTGCAACACAGAAAGTAACAGGAGCAGGACCAGGGACAGGACTCGAGGGCCTTCTACTGACCAACACAACAGCAACAAACAGCAGCAGCATCAGCAGCAGCAGCAGTATTAGTAACTTAATCATTAGCCATAATTCAGCAGCAGCAGCATCATCAGCAGCCAGCAACGGCAACAAGATGCAGTCCAATTGGGGCCAAAGCGATGCCATCTCGGCCCTGTGGGGCTGCTCCAGCAGCAGCAGTGGCTGCTCCTCGGGCAGCGGCTCGCAGCCCTCGCTCAGTCCCACCGCGAGCAATCATGGCAACGACAGCTCCAAGATGATGTTGTGGAACAGCCAAGGAGCAGCGGCTCCACTCAGGGATCAACAACAGCAGCAGCAGCAGCCGCAACAGCATCAGCAGCAACATCAGCCACATGCCGCCTCGCCGACAGCCTCGCTGACCAGTTCCAGTTCCTCCTCCAATGGATGGAGCGGTGCCTCGCATTACGGCAAACCGAATATCTGGGAGCTGCCGGGTCAGCAGGCAGCCGTAGCTGGAGGAGCAGGAGCCAGGACAAACCTAACCAGTCACGACATCTTCACCGATCTCCTGTGCAACCTGAACATCAATCAGGATCAGCAGGCCAAAACTGATACCTCCGATGTCAGCTCAAACTCCTCCTCCTCCGCTGGCGAGCTCCTCGAGGCGGCCAACATCTGGGGACGTCCGTTGTACGGCAACCAGCTGTTCCAGGCGGAAGCGGAAGTGGCCAATGGCGGGGGCGCCGCTTGCATGCAGCTCTTCAACGATTATCTCAACATGAACTAAGATCCACTTTGTTACTTTTAGCTAAAATTTAACAAAAACAAAAAGAGAGCAAGAGCAAGTGTTTAGTTTTTTAAAATCTTTTGATTTTTTTGTAGCCACACACAACTCACACACACACACATCAGCAACTACAGCGAGAGAAAACAATGCAAAACTAAAAACAAATTTCTTGTTATTTTTTGTTGAGTTTTTTTTTAGATTTTTTTTATTTACACAAACACACACCACCCCTAACTACACACAACAAAAGCAATGATTTTTTTTTACATTTTTTAAAGCAAATTTTTTTATACATTTTACCAAAAAAAAAAAAGCCCAAACAAAATGTAAAAGCAAAAAAAAAAAGAAACGAAAAGTAGAAGAAGTTACGATGAAACATTTATACATCACGACGTGGGAGACACTTTTATTTAGCATAAATTGAAGGCAGGGCATTATAAATTGTTTAAACAAATTATGATAATTGCTGTGCTGCTCAATAACACACAAAAAAGGGAGAATAAGGAAAGCAAAAGGGAGAAGGAGAAGGATAAGGAGTAGAAGTAGGAGTAGGAGAGAGTAAAGCGGGAGAAATGGGGAGAACATATGAAACATTTGCTACAATTTAACAAAAAAACGTAAAATTAAACATAAACCCTAAATTTAACAAAGAAAAACAACAACCTAAACGATAAGTTGCACATCTTTACCTAAGCGATTGGTAATTATTCCTAGTTTTTAGTAAGCAAAACACACACTCACACACACAACCTCTAGGCCGATTAAGTTTCTCTCTAATCTTCCCAGAAATACACACACACAGTTCAGTTAGGTCCTCCGAAGAAAGCACACCCACAATTAGCAGCCAGAGGCGGCACATGCCATTACCCTTGACCCTCGACAGTATTTCAAGCAGTCCAAACCCTCGCCCACGCCCCCCACTCACTCTCTATGTTGTAAGTCCTCAAAAAAATATAACAAAAAATACAAAAAAAAATTATAGAAAACATAAAGAACTTTCGGCGCAGCGTGATCATTAATTAGTAAGCATAAGGTTTAGGTTAAAGAGTACGTCTTAGGATTCTTTCAAGCAGAGCAGCCGTATGTGATGGATCTCTAAAATGGTGGCGAGTCCTTCGAACTCCTCACTATCGTTTAGGCTTAGTAGGTTTTAAGATCGATTTTTCTAAATTTTATTAAATGGTATGCACAAGCAAACATCCAAACAATTTATATAGAGCGGTTCAATGTTTCCTGTTTTTGTGTTTATATTCCGTGCATCGAAAAGTCACCAAATCCCCTGAGAAAATCCTGTCCCCGTCCCATTATCCTTCAGAAATTGTGAAAATTCAATTGAATTGAATTGAAAATCTAAACCGTCTCTGTGAAAACATGTTTAGGCAGCCTAAACCCTAAATTTTCCCGAATATCTCCCTTGATATGATTTTAAACTCTTTTTTCTTTTCCCAACTTTAAATCTGTGAAGTTTTTAATGAAATTGAAAATTAAAAACCCCTTGATAGGCATCTGTGAAAGCAAGTTTAGGTTACCTAAACCCTAAATCTTCTTTTCGTCCAATTTCTGCTCCCAAAATCTGTGAAGTTTTGAATGAAATTAAAAGTAAAACCCAAATTGATAAATCTCCTTCTGTGAAACTCAGTTTAGGCCTGCTAAACCTTAAAACCAATCAGCCAAAACTGTGTTAAATTTTCCAACTTATTTTATTTTAATCTTCCATTTTAAAAATCTGTGAAATTTGTAATAAAATTGAAAGTAAAATCCCCTTTTGATATCTCCCCATCTGTGAAAGGTAGTTTAGGGAAGCTAAACCTTAAAAATCAATTTTCCAATCTTAAATTCTGTGAAATTTTTAATGAAATTAAAGTAAAATCCGTGTCCTGTTTCTGTGAAATTTTTAATACAATTAAAAATAAAACCCCCCTTGATATTTGCCCATCTGTGAAACTCAGTTTAGGAAACCTTATCCCATATACCAATAATTTTAAACTTTTAAATTCAGTATTTTTTCATACATTTTTAAACTCCTGTGAAATTTTTAATAAAATTAAAAATAAAACCCCCCTTGATAAAACCCCAATCTGTGAAACTCAGTTTAGGAAACCTAAACCCAAAAACTGTGTTAGATTTTTCACGTTCCGTTCTCCTCATTTCAAAATTTTTACTTCTGTTAAAAGTTTTAATGAAATTAAAAGTAAAATCCCTATCTTGTCTCTGTGAAATTTTTAATAAAATTAAAAATAAAACCCCCCTTGATAAAACCCCCATCTGTGAGTGAAACCCAGTTTAGGAAACTTAAACCCAAAAACTGTGTTAAATTTTCCACCTTCTGTTCGCCTGATTTCCCAATTTTTAATTCTGTGAACATTTTAATGAAATTAAAAGTAAAATCCCCTGATATGTCCAAACTGTGAGAAGTGTTTAAACCCAAAAGATCAGCAGAAACTGTGTTGGATTGCGCCCAATCCCTAAAAACCCGTTCGATACGAACCCTAAAGTTTATACCTCTTTAAGTTTTGTCAAATCATCTGTGAGAAGAGTGGATGGGTTCTCCTCCAACTGGTTTCCCTTTTCGGGACTCCAATTATTAGCGAGGAGACTTGAAGCTCATAAACCATCATCACTGTGTGTGAGTTCGAAACGAACGAAATTTTTATGAAAAATTCTAAAAAACCCCGCTCCAAATTGTGACTAGGCCAGGCCCCCAAAAGAAAATCCCTCGTGAAAACCTTGTTGCAAACAAACATTTTCAGAAAATGTCTAAAACCCCAGACCAAAATTGCCTCTGCGAAGACAGCCAAAACTGTGACAAAAACAAACCCCTATATTTGCTCAGCCCCCTGTGAACATTGAAAATGTATTTTTGGTATTCCTGTGAATTGCTGTTCGGTAGGAACGAATTTTTGTGAAAAATTTAAAACCCAAAACCCCGAAAGCAACTGTGAATGCGCCTAGGAAATAAGCGAGTCTGTCTTTCTGTCAGTTTTCGATTATTTTAATGGATTTCTGTGTTTTCGATCGATGCATTGCATGGAATTTTTTGGAAAAAAATTAAAACCCTTTTCGAATATCTGTGAATGCTGTCTTAATATCCCCAAACTTCCCCATTTTATCCCCTATATTTGGTGACTTTTGGTGAGGGTTCATCTGCTTGAAATACCAACTTTTTGGGGGATCTACGAGAACTGCATGTGCTGACCTTTCCTTCCGACTAATAATAATAATAAAATGAATAGCCGCCGCCTCTTTTTTTGGGCATTTAGCATTGCCGCCATTTACATACCAAATATTTAATAAAGGTTAATTTAAACGACAAAAGTTTTTCAGAAGAAGGGACAACACTGAGTGATAGAAAATTATTTTTTTGCATACACACAACCTACCAGTAACGAGAGGACTTCGTTATGCATACTTATATAGAGCTACCGTTAAGTTACCTATAACCTATGAACCTAAACCTAAACCTAAACCTAAACCTAAACCTAAACCTAAATTTGATAGAAACTAAACGACAAGCGACACTTTTTTGGCATTTACTTGAGAGGATTATATATAATATAAGTTTGGCACACAGTTATATATAATTTTCGTCTAAATTTAAGGTTTTTAAGCTAACTAGATGAGGAGAGTGTGAAGGAAGTGAACTTATTTATAGGAAAACCACCCACATACACACACACAAAAAAGAAACATGACACAAAACACACGATACACAGAAAGAGCCCCAGCATATATAGTTATATAGATATTTAATTGGAGTAACACACACGACACTACACTACATATATTGGTAATAAGTTCTATGCAAGCCGCACCACCAACTACTACGTAAGTCAGCCCCGTGTTTTAGTTTGATTTCAGTGTTTTTTGTTTTTAGTTAAATGTGCTAGGATGATGCGCAGTCGATAAACCACTAAAAACTTATGCCCACCTCAGCCACCAAGAAGAAAAACGAACGAAGTATATAGAGAACAGAGCAGAGAACCCCTGGATCAGTAATAATTATAATAATAGTCAGACTTCCGATCACAACTAAACTAACTCTTAATGAAGGCGTAACCCTAGAGGAAGTAGAGGCGTCGAGATAGCAGCGACGAGAGCGAGAGCGAGAGTAAAACACATTAAAATGTAATTTATATTACCTCCTTAGCAAAAATCAATAACAAAAAATAACGAATAACAAATAACAAAATAAAAACAAAACTAATAACAATGTTTTCTAAATGCATATTAAACTATGATAAATCAAGGCAACAAATAAAACAAAATATGTACGTTTAAAATAATCAATTTATAAACAATTTAAAGCAGTTTTTGTTTTAGTTCATAATTTCTGTACTCGATAGAACTCTTCAAAAGCAACACACACACACACTATATATATACTATACATATATATATATTTTATGTTAAACAAATGAAAGCGAAATATTTGCGCGCTTTTCCCTTTGCCCTCAAACCGCGAAAGATAAAATATTGATTTGATTAGTGGTATTATTTGACGATCTTCAGTTACTGGAACATGCCAAAACTCGTGTAGAGCCCAGCAAAATGTTTAAACTTTAACCAAAATTCTTAAAAACCAATTTTTGATGGCTCCCTCCGAGCTCTCTCAGATCATCTGATGACGCAATGTACAAATTGGTGAAGTTTAGGCACTTTCAACAACCGCGATCCTCTCAAACATTTCCCCCGCGAAGCAGCGCAGCAAATATTTCCCATGAAACCACCCCAATCTTTTTGTATCCTGAAAATCCCAGAAATCCCTTTCCCAAGACCCCCCCAAAAAATTTATAGATTGATTCCCGTTTGTAATTTTTGTTTAATTTAAATATACACACACCTTAGCACACTTTTGTTTATGCCTAATTCGTAATGTGTAATATATTATATGTATACTTTGTACCTTCTTATGTTATACAACAAATATACCCCACTCCACCCCTCGCCCAGTGTTCCCCCTTTCCCACTTTCCCACTTTCCACCCCCCTCCACCCTCTCTCCTACACACATTTTGGCAATTCAACTTGAATGTCTACTTTTAATGTAATTTAGTTGAATATTTTAGTTGATTTTTATTATTATTATTATTATTCGTACTCCGTTCACCGCGCTACGTGAACGGGCAACTAAATAAATTTAATTGTATTTCAATAAAAACAAAAACAGAAACAAAAAAAAAACAAGAAAAGGACAAAAATTACATTACTTTCTGCTATTATTATTACTACAATTAATATTGAATTTTTGTTGAATTTTCAAATGATTAAATGAAATATTTTTAATAATTTGTGTTTGGTATTTTTATTTGATTCTATTTCGGTTCTTTTGGTTTCTTTCCTTGGTTGCAACTGCTGCATTGATTGAGATAAACCCACGATAAATATGTTTAAAAGGATAATGGATAACAGAAAAAAAATAACAAATGCCGGACGACAAACTGCCGACTAGAAGAAGGGAGAACGGAGAATGATGGGGCAGCAGAAGACCTGTGTACCGAGATGTATTGCTCCCGATCCGATCTAGATCCAGTTTCCTCCGATCGCGACTTAGTTTAGCATTTAGCAGCTACCTCAGTTAGTCACATCTACACATATAGACTCTTAATCACACTGAAGTACATAATTACTCGACGTAGGAACATGTTAATCGCAGCTTAAACAGATAGCTTAGAACCGAGAAACCCCGAGATTATCCTGAATTTGTCCCTGTACCTTTTTTAATTTTGATCTTTAGCAAACTTTTGCTTACTGAGTTACCTGTCTGTCTGTCCCCCCAGCACTAAATCAATTTCTTAGTTGAATTTTCAGTTGAAAGCGCAGAAAAGCTGAGAGAGAGGAGAAAGTAAAAATGAAAAAGAAAATGAAAATGAAGAAGGTCGAAATGTTGTAGTCGAATTTTTGTTCACGTTTGTTCTCGTTAAGTTGAAGATTTCATGCCAAAGTACAAACCTTAAATCAATTCTTCTTCGTAATTCCTAAACTAATCAATCACCCCTACCTATTCCCCAGTTTTATTATCCCAACCTAAGTTCGCTTGAGGGCTGCACTTGTTTAGCAACTAAGTGTATTTATAATTATATATATATGGTAACGAGTCAAGAAGAAACACATATGCGATCGATAGCGATAACGAAAATCGAAATTCCGATATCCCCGGAGAAGACTTTATTTGCGTTTGGCATTTTTGAACAGGTTTTGCTAGAAACGAATTTGGTTTACTTACATTCGTACATTCGTATTCGTATTCGTATTGCTATTATTGGTATTGTATTGTATTGAATATTGTATTGGAATTATCCCTAGAGTACGTAGCATTAAGCAGCAGCGAGTGCGACAGAGCAGAGAGCCGACGTTGTGGAACGGAACCGCTGGTTAAGTGGACCAACAGTCGGTTGATCAGGTCCCATCTCGGGATATACCCCTATTACTAGGAGTTTAAACTGGAGTGTTGAGCAAGCAATACGAGCGAAGGCCCCACAAGGCAGCCACCATTACTGCGGAAGCCCCAACTCGCCCCCCAAAAAAACTCTTTTGATTTAGCTAATAGGTTATATAGGCTTACAAGTAGGAAACACACTACACTACACCACACTACACTATACCACACGGGGTTGTTCATATATTACGCCTTCCCTCACTTATATAATCAATTGTGCAAGCGAATGTGGGGGTAATATATGGACTTCCCCTAAATATTACACATATATCTCTATATATTTAAATATATCTTTTTTGAGGCGCACTCGTGCTGATGGAGTATGAATTGTCGAACAATCGTTGCCATATTTATTTCGCTATAAGTCACCAGTCCAAGTCGTGTCTATGTGTTGTATACTTAGGTTTTAGCAGTGCCCACACACAGTTCGTTTTAACTTGTAACCCTCGATGTTGTGTTTTGTTCTCTGTAGGATCATGTATTACCCTAGACTAGAATTAGGCTAAGCTTCATGAAAGTATATATGTATATTTAGGGGTAGGCATTAGCGATAGCGGATAATCGATAATAACCGAAGGACTGAGCCTGTGCGAGTGTGTGTCGATATTGAAATTGTGATGAGCAACAGCGACTGACTGACTGAAATAATCTGATGAAATATCTCCGATACGTATAGAGAGCGTGATCCGTATCCGTAGTAGGGAATAAGTACTACATATATACATAGAACATCCAAGCAATTCAGGTATGCGAACTAATCAAGAATTCAAGGACTTCCAGCGAACACAGAGACTAACTACGAAGCAAACAAAAGCAAACAGAACTCTCTACCTCATTGTTGAAACGTTTGTAGCCGAGTGTGTGGCTCTTTAGCACCCGACAATACCTCAGATGCAGAACCAAAAATAAAAAAAAAGAAAGAAATCGATATCGATATCGATCGATGATCGAAGCTAGGTGGGAAGTGGTAAGAAGTGAAGGAATCAGAAGAGATCAAGGACTTGCAGTGTAAATTTGAATACGTATTACGTGTAGTTAATGTACAGCATTCAAAAAGATCATCTCCATCTCCATCTCCATGTCATGTCATGTCATCTCATCGTCAGTCATACAACAGAAATACACGCACACACACATCGCCACAGTCTAAGGACGCAGGACTCAGGACCCAACTCGAATCATTGCATTCCATTTTAGAGTAAGTCACGCGCAAGAAGACAACACCAAGTCACCAAATCAAATCGAATCGAATCATTCGAATCGCACTCATTTAGGCTAAGCTACGAACTCGATTCGAACACTCGAACACTCCCAGGACAGCCACAAAATAGTTGATAAGCACCATTGGCATTATAACGTATTTTAACTTAGGTTTTGAGATCAGGATACAATCATTTTGCACACTTTAATTTGCATTTGGATTCACTTGATTTCCGATTCGAAAAGAGCTCCCCGATATGTGATATATTTAATTGGTAATTGCAAAATCGAAATTGAATTTGAATTTGAAATTGAAATTGAAAAGAAGACGATGGAAAAGCGAAGGAAAAACTCAACATCTGTGAGCATTGGCTTAGCAATTAAGTTCGAAAGAGTCTTAAGGTTATATATACTTGTATTTGGATTCGGATAAGGAACACCAACTGTGAGAGCATTAAAGATGATCTGAAATCAAATGAAATTTAAGGAAATCATATGTGGTATATTTTTTGGCTTGAAATTTGTAAAATTCGCATAGGAATCGAATTCGATCGTCTATTTTGGATATTGTACTTCGATAAGCTTAGGTTTAGTTGTTCTCAAAAAATTAAAAATAAAAATAAAAACAAAAAAACATAGATACACACACACACATGAGTCTGCGAAACAATCAAGCACTTTCAAACCGAAGAAAAAAACACTCAAAACTGTGACAAAATGTATACACAATCCGGCGTTCTGCAGAAAATTCCCCTAAGTTTAATAAAAATTAACGAAAACTCAAACAAAATGTAAACATTTTTGTGGCTGCTTCGAAGACAGTAAAATAAAATAAAAGGTAATCACTCGCTAAGTAGAATCGCTTCGGGTCCCCTAAGGACTCTCAGGCATAGGACTCTAAGCTCTAGGCTAAGCACGCTTCCCAACTAGACCCCCTTCGACACCTAAAAAACAGGGTCAAGGGGGGCAATCATTATACTCACTCTCTTAAAAAAAAACACACACACACACGAATACAAATTAATGGAATAATTACCTCAGATTAGAATTTTTCTAGTTTAATTCTTACAAATATACATATAAATGTTAAATGACGGAAAAACCAAAAGCAAAACTAACGAAAATATTATGAAAATCACTTATACACTCCACAAAAAAAAAATACAAACAAAAAGAAAAAAACGAAAGATTAAAACGAAACGAGCATTTTTTAATGGCGAGTTATGAGAAATTTTAATAGTAAAATTCAAGAGCAATTTATTATACAATGGCAACCACAAAATACCAAGTAATACCTAAGCAAAATACATACATACATCAAAATGCATGCATCTCAACTAACGAACTAAACCAAAAGTCAAGTAAACTACGAGTAACTAAATTAAATTTAAACTAAACAAACTTTTAAACGATTCCCCACAAAAACACAAAGCAACCGATTAATTATTATATAGAGTACAGCTCCCGCATTTATAAATACTCATATATGTATACATACCAAGAATCGCTGCCAAATATCGAAGCTGCCACGCCCACAGAAATCCCCAAAATATTGAAAAAAAATACCAAAAATATTGAAATCCCAGCTCAAGAGCCGCTATAGAAAACAAATGGGGAGTTACCATTAATGTAGGGACTTTATACATGTATATCTTTTATCGTATATTGATCTTGGCTATTATTATTGCATTATTACGCATTACGCACTGCGAGTATCGTATATCGTATATCGAGTATCTATTATATATGGCATATATTGTATATGAAGTTTTCATTGTACTATTTAATAATCTATTGGAGATTGATCCTTGTATGTTTCGTTATAAGTATTTCATACCCATACACACTCATACTCATTCACACATACACTTACACTCACACACACATACACACCAACACACTGACACTGGACATCCTGATGTCCTTTTTGTTTTCCATTCATTTTAGGGGAGGCGGGACGGGGTCCTAGATCCTGCGGCGTGGGCGTGGTCGCGCCTACTCACATAGATGAATTTCTGCTGCTCAGGTAAAGGCGTTGACCACGCCCCGCCCGGCAAAGGGACACGCCCACCACCCCCGCCCCCCTGCATTCATGGAGCAAAAATCACAGGATGTATCGTGCCAAGGATTTTGTGTTAAAATTCCGTTTGTTTAGTTAAACTAGAATTCCGTCTCTTTCCCAACTCGAGAACTCACTCAAGACTTAAGATCTTTTAATTAGAGATGAATAAATACCGATATATTATCAACATGGCTTCGATTAACGTCGATGTCACATGGATAAATATCGATGTTTACTTCCCGGAGCGAGTAAAAAAGAGTCGAAGGAGCACGAAAAGAATTAGAGGAGCCATAGTGGAATTTTGTTTAAGTTTTTTGTTTCGTTTCTATTATTGAAAAGGAAATTTATGCAAATAATAAGATAATAATATTAAACAAAGTACACTTTACCTTATTTAGATGCAATGAAACTTTAATTCCTTGAATTAGTCAAATTTGATTTTGGACCTGAACAAAAACAAAATACAAAAAAAAACACACAAAAAAAATATACTTACATGTGTAAAGAAATCAAACAAATACTTGCTAAACAAATAGACAAATGTGGCGGCAGGACGGGGTCAGTATATGACGAAGGATTAAAAGGATCAAAGCCCAACGTCGGTGTCCAAAACGCAACTTTCCCCGCCCTGGCCGGCACTTCTCCATTTTGGATTTTGCGTTAAACAAGCAAACAAATCGAATATGAATATTTATTGTATCTCTTACTAAGCAACCAAAAAGCGAGCATCCTTTGATTTCCTTGTTGAAACTAAAGCAAATATACAAAGCGTCGAGCCAGCGGAGAGAAATTACAAAGTAACATTGAAAGATACAAAAACATGAACCTCAGCACTCCTGCATCCTACACAAAATGTAACGAAAATGCAAAAAGATAACCCTAAACAAATCCTAGCGAATCAAACGAAGAAAGCAGAAGGCAGAGAGAGTGGAGAAAGCTAAGAGGAAAGAAGAAGCAGAGAAAGTCAAAGAGTCAAAGCATAAGAAAAAGCAAAAGCAAAAGCGCCCCTCCCCCTTTTCGAAAGTACAAATTGTTTTTATTGTGAGGAGATCTTTTATCGAAACAAAGTTGAATGGAAAGATGATCGATACACAAATATCGATTGGTGTCGATAGGCAGGCAGAGTCTGAGGAACACATCGCGAATTCTGTTCGATCCATAGTTTCAGCCCAACTTTGCTTCCGAAAAACCAACCGAAACCCAAAACCAAAAAGCTAACCAAAAAGTAACTTGTGTAAAATGAATATATAACTTGGAGAATGCAATCCAGTAGACGCTTATCGAATATCGTTTATCGATAACAGCATCAATAATCATTTGCCAGCCTCTCTCTAAGCTTACACCAACCCACACAACCAACACTCACCCACACAATCACACCCTCATCTACATTCATCTACACTCATCATTGGCATATTAAATCATCAAATTAAAAAACAAAAACAAAAAAATAAATAAAAAATAAAATAAAAAGGATAATTCTAGACACTCACACACACACATACAAACATATATTGTACTCCCCACATGTAGCACTTAACACATTCATACATAAATCACTCATGATATGCGTATTTGTCTCTATTTATAAAAATAATAATAATAATAATAAAGTAATAATATACGGAATATGTAACATTTACTATGTACTACCTTATGAATCGATTACACTTCTAATTATATACCTAAAAATATATATATATATTTTGTATAAGCGATCGGGTTGGTTCCCGATCCAGCAGACTCTCAAAGAACAAAAAGAATCTTTCAATAAAGCGCGACCATTGTCGCTTATAATCATCAAGAACCCAAAATGATCGAAAATTTTTATTATTAGGTTGTGGGGGAAGCAAAAATAAAATAATAATTAAGCTCTATAAAAACAGGTAAGGTTTGAGTAAGTATAAAAAAACAAGATAGGAAGCTAACTTTGGCAATCCGAAGTTTGTATACCCTTGCAGACTGCAATTCAATCATTGAGAATCGATCCATTTTGGTAAACTTAAAAAAATTTCGAAGTTTGTAAATTTACTGACACATTTTAAATTTTACATGTAGAAATTAACACTTTTTATATAAATCAACCTATCGTTTCTATGGCAGCTATATGTATAGTTGTCCGATCTTAATGAAATTAAAAACGTAATACTAAAACCGTAAGAAGCAGCTATATCTCGAAATGTATGATAATACGTTGGATAACGGGGAAGTTAAAATTTTTATCCATTAATTGATTCTTGAAATCATCGAGGAATCCTCAAGTAATCATCGAGGAATCCCTGAGGATTCTTCAAGAATTCCTGGAGGATTCCTCAAGGATTTTAGGTAGATTAAAAAAATATATTAAATTAAATAAAGAGAGATATTTTTTAATTAGAATGTTTGCAGGTGTTTTAAAGTATGTTTTCTTCCAAGTTTGCTTTGATTGACACATGCCAACCGATAAGTGCCCTCTTGGGGGCTGAATCACTTTGCTTTAGGGGTGGCAAATCGGTAAATCGGACTCAATTCCTTTAGCCAATAATCGGAGCTCAGGTCCATCTGTGGCAGTTCAATTAGCGTCTCTAAAGCAGCCACCGAGTGTACCTGCCTGGCTTTCTAATTAACTTTGCTGAGCTAAGGGGGCATGAGGATGGGTTGGGCCTTGGCTTAGCCGCAGCTGCACCATGTTCGCTGTTCGCTGAGTGGCAATATGGAATCCAATTTCAGCTCGGCAACAAAATTGCACTCGAACGGAGTCTGGCACTCCAGCCACGCGGGCACATACAATGTACAAATTCAATTGCAACTAATGCACTTCATGCGTCTTCCGAGGCAGTCACCATCCTCCCAAAATCCAATCCTACCAGCCGGTAGGTACCACCCACATTTCCACTTTCCCGCAGACGTGTCTGCGTGTGAAGTTTAAGCTGTTTGCCCGCGGTGCCCGAAGGACGAAGGACGAAGTACGTCGCCCCAAGGATGTGTGTGTGTGTTCGGTGAGTCAAGGAGCTGAAAGCGGAAATCAAACACGAGGCGAGGATTGCTCGCTTCTTAGCCCGCAGATGAGCGTTTGGGCAATGGTAGGTGGAGGCCCCTTGTAGTTCCTTGGCTCGATTAACAATGCAGGTGCACTGCAAGAAATAAAAATAAAAAATAGTACTTAGTAAAAAGCTCTAATTCTTAGTTAACGAAGGAAATAGCTTTGATTTCTTACTTATTTAAATCATTCTAAATACTTCAAATCAAAAACTCGTACCCATGTCTATATTCTTTCAGTTCCGGTCTGACTCCTATTTTCTTTTCACTCCCTTTCCTACGATTTGCCCGCAATGTACAAGCAAACCTTTAACTTTTAAAGTAAGGTAGTTATATACTTATTTTCTTTGAATATCGATTAGAAATAAATGTATTAAGCACTTAATTTTCCAACTGTATAAACGTTTCCTTCTCGAGTGCCCCGTGTCACGCTGCCACAGGAGGTTGAGAAAATGGGACTTGGTGGTTTACTACGCCACCGTTCAGCCCTGGGCTCTTGGTTGCAGCTGTGGCTCTGGCTTTAGCCCTGGGTCCCGAGCCCAGGACCACAGGACTGAGAGTGGGAAACGTGGCTCTGCGTGGCCGGCATGGCAAATATTTAACGCAAACAATGCGCTTAAATCAAAAGCGAGCCATGTCTGCGGCATAACTGCGCGTCAGGCAGACAAGCAGTGGGGAATCCGACGAGTCTCCTGCCAGGACACGAAATCTATTTAACCTCACACGTTGCAGGTCCCTTTTTGTTCCTGCTCCTGCTGATGCTGATGCTGCTCTTTAGTTTTAATGCCCGAGGTCCGTGGCAGCGGAGGAGCATGCAAATCAGCTTTTTATTCGACTGGCCTCCCTGCTGAATGGACTAGCTATGTTAGCTCCCAATCTTGATCCCGATCCCGAACCCTATCCCGATGCCAACCTGAGAGTGCACAAGTTCGCCACGGAATGACCCTCTGGGGAAATTCATAGTTGATACTTGTGGCCATTGAACTGTTCGGGTTCGGGGTTATAAAAAGTAGTAAGGACAGACAATAAACACAACAGGCGAAGGCTAAACTTCCAGCACTGATCCAAAATGGTTAAATAAATGTTATTAATTAGAAATTATTGAAAATTTCAAGCTGCAAGGCTATAAATAATTTTTTTCTTTACAAAAACATCAACTTAAAATAAATAAAGTACTTTATATAATATTACTATTCCCTTCTTAATTTTTTCTTCAGTGCAGGGGGGACAGGAGTTTATCCTTATCTCAGGCCATGTCAAGGCAAAGTTTGTGGCACAAAACTTTGTGGCTGCTCGGCTCTGGCTCCCTCGTGCCAATGAAAGTGGTCAGTTAAAAAATGTCAACCCCCCTGATACCCTTTGAAGATTCCAAACTAAGACAAAGAGCAGCGAACTATATCGAAAGTAATATGTCTGGAG
Source organism: Drosophila tani (assembly GCA_008042535.1). NCBI lineage: Eukaryota > Metazoa > Arthropoda > Insecta > Diptera > Drosophilidae > Drosophila > Drosophila tani. The sequence goes on along the minus strand of VNJO01008895.1, from coordinate 55,722 downwards.
CGGCGGCAGCATGCATAATTACAAAACTTTGCGGCCGGGACACATAAGTCATATTATCCTGACCATTTGGACACAACGAGTCCTGTGGCGTCCAGGATTTATGTTAATAGAGATGGGGTGGCGGCATGAGGTGGGCTGCAAATTAAACATGACACACACTGCGTCGTTATCTTTATAAATCAAAGGGAATTACAAGCCCATAACGACGCAACCCCCATGAAATCCCGCCCGTCCACATGTGAATGCCGCACATTCTGGAAATTGTTGCAAACCCTTTCGGCAAACAGCTCAAGGGCTTCTCCTCATGCTCCTACCTCCTCTCTTGTGGACATATTTTTAATGATTTATTCCCAATTTAGGCAAAAGATTTCGTACTTAAGATGCTCTGCCTAATGGCCGGCCGCATTCTCACCCTCGGGGTACAAGGTCAGTGGTCACCCCGAAGTCCTCCCATTGGAATTCTCCGGAGATGCCAAAAGGGTGCACAGCTACCTCCCCTTTTACCCCAACTTCCCTCTGGTAGTGTGCTAATATGCAAATCCAATCCCTTCTAAATCTTTTTCAAAGTGCAGAGAGAATAAAAACTATTAGCTGGAAAATATTTTTAAAAAATATATAAGCCATAAAAGCAGGTCTTAAAAATATTATTTTTTTATTCTAAAACCTTATAGGTTAAGCACAGACTAATTAAGAAAAAACTCAAAGAAAGAATCCCATTTCTGGTAACATTTTCTCTCTGTGCGCCCATCCTCGTTGTCCTGACGCTGGGCGTGAGTTATACGAATCCTTTTATCTCGACTGTCGCCTGGCGTGCGTCGGGCGCATAAATCTTGTATAAGTTCGCTCCTTGGCAAGGAGTCAATATGCTAAATCAGCAGAATCCTTTTTCCTTCTGCTCCCCCCTCTTCTGCTCCACAGGACCTGTAAGGATCGATGGGAGGGAGTGAAGTATGTTTGGACAGCTGCTAAGACATTTCAATAACGCTGCAAGCCGAAGATGGAAATCCTAGGGCGACAATGGTGCCTCGGTTGGATGCTCCTCGAATGTTCCTGCCCGATGTTTGTTGAATTTTAATCATTTGCCTGATGCAGCCTCAAGTGGCGTACATATTGGAGATAGTACAACTTCATCGAGAGCGAGAGTTGGGGAAAGTGGAACCAGGTAAAGGATGGCTGATGTTTGCATGTTTGCAAGCCAAAGAAAGTGCAAGGACCTCAGATGTTCAGCCCGAACTCCAGCCAAGGAGTTGGCCAAACATAATCAATGAGTTTAGAGAGGTTAAGCAGGAGTTTGTGATATGATACTTGAGTTGGTAAATTACAAGGTGCAAGAGGTTATATTATAACATTTTAAATCTATGTAACATTTATAATATTTTTTGCATTTTATCATTGTAAAAAGGGTTCCTGATCTCTCGCGATTTCTCCTCTTTCCCAACCAGTTCGAAAGGATTTCCCGGGGGCTACGCCTGTCACTCCTCCATGGGCGCCCAGAGATTTATGGTGAGAACAGCAAACACGCGGAGAAAGTGGAAAATGAGCGGAGAGTGGAAAGACAAAGGAACTATACGGATATAAATCATCACCCAACGGCAGGCGGCGAATGTCCTGCGGCGCGTAAGTCCTGCCACCACTTGAAGTCAAAACCAGTTTGGTGAGGTTCACTTCAGTTCGGTTCGGTTAGGCTCGGTTAGCTGCAGGATCCTAGAGCTGACATCTCTCATTTCCATTTTCATGCCTATTGTCCTGCCCCGGCGTTGCAAATTTGTCAACGTACGAGGAGCAGGACAACTGTCAGCGAGATAAGCGTGCAGGAACTTTTATCTGCGAGATACATATGCGCAGGATGAATCACTCGCACGTCGCTGGCCGAAATATTTCAATACCAAATTGGCTGGTTATCTTTACCCATGCCCACAAACTAAAATAACAAGGACTATGGACCTAGACGAGGTTTGCGACTAGGAGATGTCCAGTAAGTACTGGAATTTCATTATATTTGATATTTACTAAAGTAAGTAAAGATGTAATACCTTAGGTGCCAAATATTTAATATTTACTGCCCTAATTATTGAAAGAAATAATTAGGGAAGGACATGATAAACAAATAAAAGGTGTTTTGAGTTTTGGTAGACATTCATTAGCTCCTTTTCTGGGTTGGAAGCATAGAAAAAAAACAGACTCTTTAGGACACTCTTTATTAGAAAGTTTAAATCGCAAAAGGGCTTCATATTTCACTAAAAAAATATATATATATAAATAAAAGAATATATTTTCATTAATGGAATAAAAATACTTCTCCCTTTACACTTTTACAGGGTACTCTGCCTCACAACAAAAAACGAAATAAAAAGAAATATTCTGAAAAAAATGCAATAAAAATCATTGGCAAATTGGTCGAGGGGCACGAACAAAAGTTTGGCCAAGATTAATAGTCGGTCGGTCCGAGTGTCATGGTCCATTTATATGCCGGACACACCACACCCACAGAGACTCCATCTTTTTGCGATAATAAAAAGAAGCGACCCCTGCCCTGGTCAGTCGTCGAACGAATTGCGCTTAAATATTTGCGGCGCCTATCAAAAAATTTGCGGGCCATTGTCGAAGCCGATTGATGCAATTTTAAACCCGCAACGAACAAGGACATCTGCTCAAATATTAGCTTATGAAATTGTTTAAAATGCCAGTCACTAACCCATTCACTCTGGTCACGCTCCGGTTGCAAAATCAGGATGGCAGGAGGGCAGGAAACCCCAGGCGCAGCCATTTGACAGTTGCCACAATTTATCATAATTCAATGCATGGCATGTCCTGTCAATCACTGGAATCGACATGGACATGGACATGGCCGGCACATCGAAAGGGTGAATCTTGCACACATTAGCCTCGGGCAGGGATGAGAGGGTAAGGGATGGAGTGGGTGGTTGTGGACACTTTTACAAGTGACTTATGAATTATTCTTTGTACTTGGTGTAGTCCATCTGCGAATTTTATACTGGGAAAAAAATGTAGGTACTTTATTTCTCCAGAAAAGCTCTCAAAGATAGTGTTTTTGCCAACTTTGTTGCCATTATCAGCCATTATCAATAATCTAGAATTCTTTGGCTTAAATTAATAATCAATTTAAGTCGTATTTATTGCTAAAATATATTTCCTCTCTGTGCATTTTCCATCTCCGCCTTAACTTCCTCTTTATGGTTGGCTTTTTGTGTTTTCAAATCAGATTAAACTGGCAGGGGAGTAAAGGGCTCAAGAATGTAAGGGGGGTTAGTGCGAGGTGGCTACATGAAAGGGTCAATAATGGGACTTGGTACGGAGATGCTGAAGTTTATCAAACGGAATATGCGATGCGAACGAACCATTAGACACTGTCCACTGATGGACAGGCGGGACGTGATCCCAGATACGGCTCATCAAGTGCATTGTCATGGGACAATAAAGGGTTAATCGGCTAACAGAGGGGGATTACTTGAAGCGGATTTTCTAGGAAGAGAAAGCAAAAATTAGCCCACAGTAGATCTTGAGTACAAAGTGCATCAATTGATTTTAGGTATCATATGATCTGCACTTTCTAGAAATCCCTAGAGACAAATTGGTATTCGATAGCTTCTCCATTTATTGATTTTAGTTTGGGTAATGGTTGAGAGATTAATGCTTAAATACTTTTGAAATTGTCTCAAGAAGTGGCGTTTAAAGATAAAATATACCAGATTGCTGTTGATAGTGGTACTATCTAATTTTGCAAAAATTAAATCTGAAAATGATATTTTTAAAGGCAAAGCCTAGGAAGCTTAAAGGCATTATGACTGTAAAAAACTTAAGATAAGACTCTACTGCCTTGCCAGAAATATATAGAGTTCTTAACAATGTTTGTTCAAGCAACGTATCAGTTTGAAATACATTGATAACCCTAACTTTTTGATAAGATAACCCTCGAAAACTACAATAGAAAATAGTTACCCAAAATTAAAGATCAATTTGGCTATTATTAAATCCGTTTCCAATTAAAACACTATGAATAGTAATTCTAGTTTTCTTGTAATCCCCCTCTGAAAGAAAATAAACCCAATAAAATGCCAATATTTATTGTTTACAAGTATTCTTTATTTATTTAAGATTTAGCTCGTCTAATTGACAGAAAAATATAAAGATATTTGGATGTATTTAATGGTTTGTGCTTGAGTGTCTTCCTATGCATATATGTATGTTGCCTCCAAGGGCGCCACTTAAACCTAGGCGTAATCTCGGCGATTGCATAATGCTGAGCCCCCTACCCGAGGTCTAAGGAAAATCACAACTTGAAGAAATTGATAAGAGAGAGAACAGACGTGGAATTTTGATGTGCTGATTCTTTTTTTTGGGATCGCAGTCGAACGGATAATTTATTGGCCAGTCAAAGAGTGCGAAACGCGGCTTTTCAACTCGGTGGTGCTGGTGATTTATAATGACGGACCCTCGGGGAAGGCTCTCTCGGATAACAGATAACAGAACACTATTTGATGTCGACTGGCTGATAACTATGATGCGTGACTGGGGCTGCTCCCTCATCTCCTCCTGTCCCATCTTACAGGTTCTTGTCGAACAGGAACTCGCCGAGCTCGCCGTGCGAGGACAGCATCTTCTTGAGGGTGGTGAGCTTGCCGGCCAGTTCGCGCTGTCCGTGGAGCTGCTCCTCCAGGTAGACGCCGGTAAGGTAGTCCACCAGGTGGTAGTGGTTGTAGGGCTTGCCCTCGCAGGTCTGGATCAGCTTGCGGATGGACTTGGTCACCTTGATCTCCAGATCGAGGGCATCCTGCAGGGCGCTGGCGCCATCGGTCCACTCCTGCTTGGGCACAGTCTGCACGGGGGGGGATTCACCGGGATTAGAGCTTGCTGCGATGCAGGATTTTAGGTGGTCAATAAACTTACCGGCACGGTGATCAGATCGCTGACACCCTCGGTCAGCTGGCCACGCATGGACAGGTACTCAACCAGCTTGGAGCCGTGCTCGCGCTCCTCCTTGGCGGCCTTGAAGAAGTTCTCAGCGAATCCGGGGCGGTTGACGGTGTCGCGGGCAAAGTAGGCGCCCATGGCCAAGTACTGGTAGGAGGCATTGATCTCCTCCTGGATCTGATGGCGCATACCCTTGATGCAGGCATCCTTCATGTCCACCCAATCCTTTGTGATCTCGGGCACCTCCAGGGAGCCTGCAAGGGGTCAAAGAAAAGGGGTGGTTTAGTCAGGGAGTCAAGGTAATAATCAGTCGAATTTCTAAACTTTTTTTTCAAATATTTGTAAAAATTTAATTTAAGTGAAGTTGAAAGGAATTTTTTAATTAAATAATTTTAAATAATTTTGTAATCTTCGAAATTTCTATAAGTTTCAGTAAATTCGACTTCGAAACCCTTAATTCTTGGAAGTTCCGTTATTTTCCAACACCTTTGCATCCCTGATCTTGACCTTCGTCATGGTTTGGGTTTGCTTTTTGCCTTCGCTTTTCGCCCTCGTTCTTAAGCTCTCTCACCACACTCTTGCTTTTTTGCTTGGCTGGGGGAAGGTTGAGGAGTTGGTTTTAAAAGGGGGAGGTATTGCATAAAACTTTGAAATTGCGCTTGAAATGCAGTTATTCTAGGACAAGCAGAACGTGTGCAAACTGCAGTGGCTCACTCTCCTGCTCTTTGGTAACGTGCGCAGCTCTCCGGCCGCCATAGTAACGGCATTTGTTTGGGTGTCGGGCCGTGTGCAAAAGCTCTCACTCTCTCTTTCGCACGGTTCAAGCCGTGTGCAAAGAGCTTGAATCGGACTTGAAAATGTGACAAGGGACTTTTGCGAATCGAAATGAAAGCAAAATTCGCGTAATATTTAATTTATGGAAATTGATGCCTAAAAACTGGTTTCCATTTCCCCAAACGCATAACGGAAGCAACTGGGTGAACTTATTTTAATGACAACTTGTGAAATTTCAGGTTTGGACCGAGCACCAAAGAGAACCGAAGAGCGGCGCATGCTCTCTTCGACAACGGGTCTCTCTCAATCTTACAACTGCGTTTCTAGCTCTTTGCGTATTGCGTCGAAATATATTTTGTTTTTTTCCGCTGACCTGCCTTTGTTTTGTTTGGAACTTGTAAATTCGGTTAATAATAGTACTCACACTTGAAGTCTCCGTAGGCCTGGGCCACCACGGCCAGCAGGAGCAGGCTAGCGATTAATTTCACCATCTTTGTTCGTCGGATGTTGGGAAGTCTTTACACAAAATCACAGAACAAATTTTTCACTTGAGTTGTTTTGCTTGGAGTGCACGAACGAATGAGAATGAGGCGACTCGTTGTGGGAGACAATGTTAAATAGGCCTCTCTTTATCGAATTTAGCTGCCTTTACACACACTGGCGCAGAAGGCGACGCCTGCTTCAATTTGATGGGCTTTGATTGGGATTATTCTGAATGCTGATTCCTAATGGCTTCCAGTACCTTCTTGACAGCGTAATCTTCTCGGATCGGAGCGATTGCTAGTGCTTTGTTCGTTATGTGGAACTCGAATGCGAACTGTGGGTAAAAGCGGCGCACAAAACACTTTTAAACGCTCGCTCCCGCTCTCGTTTGCCTGCTTGCCTTGTGTGAGTGAGTGGGAGAGTGTGCACTGTTATCTTTCCAACATGTCGCCGTTTCTTTGTGTGGTTAAATGACTGATAATTGAATATTTCCGATGATAGACGCGTTAATTTAATACACACGTCCTCAATGTGGGGCTGTATTACTAGGGAAAGTCGGGTTTCCTAGTCAGATAATTCCCCCAAATGCAATATGGCCGCTCTCCTCGCGCTGCGTCAGCTGTTCTTTGTTTTTGTTTTGGTTGTGTGCGGGAGAGCCAAGGGCCGAGAGCAACACGTCATGGGTTGCCAGGCGGTTTAATTTGCCTTTGATTTCTTGTTGACAATTTAATTCTATTTTTCGCCGATTTGATTTGTCACGTTCGGCGGGGGATCAATCAGTATGCTTGATAACTACTAAATATGGCGACGGCGCTTTTTAGGTGTCATTAAAAATGACACTTGATAAGGGGGATAAACGTTGGAAAAAACTATACCCATTACATAATACTGATATGATTTGGTGAAATCGTACCACATAAATTATATTATAAATCATCGAAAAGGTTATTTATTAACTTACATTACAGCCCATTTAAAGTTAAAGTCCAATTTGAATGTGTAAGAAATCTAAATACCCAACCATTTTAAACAAAAAATCTTGTTTAAGATTGATTTTTGTATTAGTAAAGCAGTGCGAATATTAATCAATAAGAAACAACTAGAACTGCCTACTTGAATTGATAAATATCTTAAGAAACCCCTTGAAACGCACGCATACAAAGTGCATTTCAGAGTCCAGTGGCCATTTTTTGCACACGTTGGCAACCCTGTCGTGAGTCACACACTCTCCAGGCGGATACAAAAACAACAGTACAGCGGCCATATTGCCAGAGCCATGTTTGAATGACACCAAAATCCCCGCACTGAGCTGAGCGCAAAACACCGCATACCCATGCATTCTCTCTGCCACACGCACACCCTCACACTCGCAGCCGTATCGATCGCATAGAAAGAGACGAACGCGACGCTATAAACAGCAGTTGAATTTTTGAATTCCACCAAGCAGCACACAAAAGCAGCGCAGAAAGCGAAATCAAAGCTCATTGCAGACAATTAAAGTGAGTTTAGTCAGTTACTAACTAGTTTAGTGGTGCGGAGTACAGGGAATGTCGAAATAAGTTCCTGGAAAATTAAAAAAGACTCGGAAAAAACGTTGAAAAACAAAAACATTGCATTGGTGGTGGTTTTGTTGTGACAGAAAAAACAAAGAGAGAGAGACAGAAAATTCAAGAAAACTCTGCGACGCAAAAAAGGAAATTTCCACACCAAATAAAAACAAAGTGTCTGTTTGTCCGTTGTCAAATATTCTAGAATATTGTGAAACTAATTTCAATTGCGTTTTGTGTTTCGATTTTACAGTTAAACAAACCAAGATGAAATTGTTCATTGCACTCGCTCTCATCGCGAGCCTAGGCTCTCTTGCGTTGGCAAACGAAGAGTACTGCCAGAACAGCGTGGTTACCGCCTGCTCTTCCTCGACCTTCTCCGGTGAGTACAAAGTGGGCTCTCTCAGTGAAAGAGAGCATGTGTGAAGAGAATTTAAATTGTGTTTGTACGTTGTTGTTTTTGTATCTTTGTTCAATAATAAAAACAAGCGCTCACGGGCTTTTTCACAGACAAAAGTAAGTGAAAAATGCAGTAAATGTTTTTAGAATCTTTCTGTTTTAATTCTGCAACTTAATTGAGATGTTTTTTAAATTTATGATATTAGAGTCATTAAGTGTATTATCCTGGAAATATTATTATTTTGATTGAATGCACATTAAATCTAGAATATCCTTTCATTTGTAGCAATTTCCCCTACAAGATTAGATTTAAAATAATATATTTTAAATTACTAGAACATTCGCGGCCTTATTTTTTATATAATTACGTTACAAGATTGTTGCTATATATAAAACGACCCCAAAAAAACTCGCTTACACAACAATAACCTTCTAATGTGGTTTCCCCCGCCTATAGATTGATAGATTGTAATGTTGATTATTTTGTATATTATTTTTCCTATAGCCAACTCCATCTGTAATGCCCGTTTTGCCGGCATTGAGCACGTGGAGCCCGAGATTCAGGCCTACATCAATTCCCAGTTGACCAAGTCCTACGACTACCTACTGCTGGCCACCCATTTCAACTCGTACCAGAAGAACCGCCCCGGCTTCCAGAAGCTGTACCAGGGCCTGTCCGATCGCTCCTTCGATGACAGCATTGCTTTGATCAAGCAGATCACCAAGCGCGGCGGCATTGTGGACTTCAACACCCGCCACGAGTCTCCGGCCTCCGTGCTCACCAAGCGACCCACTCTGGAGGTCGATGAACTGCATTCCCTGGCTCTGGCTCTGGATAACGAGAAGCAACTGGCCGCTGGAGCCACACACGTCCACACCCGCGCCACCCATCAGGCCCGTGGGGAGCACGATCCCGAGCTGGCTCACTACATGGAGGAGAACTTCCTGGGCAAGCAGGCTGATAGCGTGCGCAAGCTTTCCGGATATGCCAACGACCTGGCCAAGCTGATGAAGGTGCCGGACCCATCCCTGTCCGTCTACCTGTTCGACGAGTACCTGCAGAAGCAGTAAAGCAGTCGGGGCACTGTCACCTCCTCCACCACATAATAATAATATTCCCTTCCTTCCCTTCCCTCAAATTGCTCTCATCATCCCGCGGAAATCGCGCGCTTTCGATTCGTTTATAAATTAATTGTTTCCTTGGTTTGTTCACCAATAAATCGCAGTGCAGCAGCAGCATTATCAAAGCAAAGCAGCCAAATGAATGATTTACACATCCACCCCGCCCGAGCTCACCTTGATTTACCAGCAGCGCACCAGATTGTGATAATGTTATCATAAATAAGTTAGCAAGTTCGCCCCAGCAAATGTATCTTTAGCCATGTACGTTACCGCGTGAACAAATAAACAAACACAACAAAGTGACTAAATATCAACTAGGAAAACAGCAGATTGTTTGCCTCTTCGATAAGGTTTTGGTTTGGGTTTTCAGCACGGAACTGGATCTCTGCGGGCTCTGGCAGTCCTCATTGTGGGGCGTCTCTGTTTGCATTTTTTCTTCTTCGCCGAATGCTGATAGCAAGCAGCTGGCAGTGTACTTTGGATACCAATGCCACATGGAACATTGCTGGATATAATCGCAAAAATTCCTTAAAAACTACCCAGTTTTGAGATCACAATACAAGTGCTATTAATGGTTCCAGAGGGTTCTTTTACTTGGTGTTAGGGATTTAGTTTACTGAGCTGCGAGGGGTTGGTTTTAAAAACACTTGGAACGGAAACTACTGTGAAAGGCTGATAAGAAAAGAAGTTCCAGGCAATAAATTCAGTTCAACAGCTTAAGTAAATATCTAAAAAATTACTGCTACTACTACTCCTTATCTTAAATAAAGCATTCATAAATTTGTTAAAATAAATCAAAGCAATGAAAACTAACTAGACCATTTTTAATATAACAAATGCAACAATATATTTTGTGAATTATCTAAGACATAAATAAATCATAAATTTCATAAGTCATAAATTTTTTTTTTAAATTTAAGATTTATTAAATGTTTCTTATGGGAGAAAGCATAAAGCAGACAACCCCCTTTTAAATCACTAGTTACGGATCTTTTCCGAGTAGATAATATAATACAATATGTTTTCAATGGTTTTCCCTAAGATTCTTATTTCATTTAATTTTTTTTAACCCAGTTGACAACCTAAATCGATCGCGGAGAGGGAGAAATCATTGAGATCCCAAAGTAAATCGATCGCGGAGAGTGTGAAATCATTGGGACTACAAAGTAATCTCTGGAGGAAGCTTAAAGGAGCCCAACTATCTTATCAATGACAAACTCCTCAGGCAGATTATAAGACATCAAGTTTCCTTGAATTGGTTGCTACTCCAAGAGATTCCACGTCACGAATAAAATCATACCCTCTCCCAGTACGGGCTTATCATTGTCTGCTGCACACGGCTTTTTTGCTTCGTCCGGAGCAGTTCCGGCTGAGTGGGGTCTGGGCGCCATCTTGGACGCCTGCTGACTAAGTCGGAAACAAGCGATGACGTGGACGTCCCAGTCCCAATCCCAGTGTCACATTGTTACGTAAGGCAGGGCAATCTCCCACTCTCAGATGATTTTTGTTGTCCCCTGAATTTGCATCGCATTTTCCTTATCAGTTACTTTTTGTAAGCCTATTGCCGGGATTCCTGATTGTTTTTTGTGTTAAAAAAAACAATAAAATGATTGAATTATTTACTAAAAAATAAAATACAGATATATTAATAATAAAATCACATTCCGTAACAAATTTTCTCTTAAGTAGAAATAGTTGGTAATAAGTAGTACTTATTCAACATATTTAAAAATACATTTTAAATCAATCGAATTTAAAACTAATATTTTTCAACAATTTGGCTTCACATTCTAAAGAAATATTTATGCACACATACTCGTGTACTCCAATTTATTATAAGTGGTTCCACCTTCTCGATGGATCCAAGCCACGCATCTGGGCAATTTATCAATTAGCGACGCCCATTCAATGAGGACTCCGCACATTTGGCCAAACATCTGGTTACGGTCCACTAGCACGTGAAATGAACGTCAATTTGCCATTTTAATGCCGCTATAACTACTCAACGGGATGGGGTCAGGGGTCATCAAATCGCAGAATCCGTATCTGTAGCAAAAGGCGAATCCGTGTAATAACTGCGTGCTCTCGTGTAATTAGAATATGACGGCCATAAGGGTCTGCCCTTACTCCTCCTCGGGATCATAACAGTTAGGACGGAATGAGATTGGAGTTGATATGATATGTAATATGGGAAGTGGTGGCGGGGCTTCTGCAAGTGGTCCAGAGTCTCCGAGTGCGTGCTGTGGTCATTAAATAATAATCCACTTAATATTAATTGCCCTGATTTGCAGATGGAAGCTGCCTCAATGATTCTCTTTGTGCCCGAAACACGGAGAGAAAAATAGGGCTAGAATAATAGCATGAGTTTTTGCCGCACTTACGTTAATGATTTAAGTTATTTTTCTAGCTAAGAAAATTATAACTTTTATTGCTATCATATTGCATTTTCTTTTGGGGTTTACATTTTTAAATAAGAAAATATTGTTTCAACCAAATATTCCTTCTAAATGATAAGCAAGTAATTTTATTTCTCAGTGTGCATTGTACACTCATAAAAACGATTGGCAAAGGGTGTCTAATTGCGGTCATTTGTGGTGCATTTGGCGAGGATCTTAACTTCGTCGTTGGTTGTAATTGTTTGGCCATAAGCCATCGCACAAATTATGAGGATTGTGCCCGAAAACTGGTTACCCAAACGATTCCACACATGCCCTAAATGGCGGCCATAAAAAGGTGTCTTTGGCCCAAAATTCTATTAATTTATGCATTTTAATAAAAGCGTTCGAGCAATTACAAAAGGGTTGAGGTTACATTCTCGGCTTAAAAACTATTTGGGGAGGCCAGATGTTGTCAAAGGATTCAGGATATTTTCGGTTATTGTTCGTCGCCAGCCATCCAGACAACTATGAATATGAAGCCCATCTGAGTGCGAGTGCCAGAGTGTGTGTGTGCGTGTGTCCAGGACATGCGGGACACACATAATATGTATGCAAAATAGCAATTTAATTTCGTTTTATTGCAATGCCATTTGCAGCCAGTGAAAGGCAGCTGCGCCGACAGCTTCCGCCGGGCTCCCCATAATAAATAATCCTCTGCCCCCCATTCCTACCTAAAGTTCCCTATATATAGTATATACCCCTCTATATGTACCCCTTCCATCCATCCTGGCTGTGCAATTTTAATGAAAAGTCTTCTTGTCTCCGGTCCTTTGTTTTTCCTGTCCCTGTATTCGCTGGCAAGGCAGACAGGGCCAAGGATACTTCATACAGCGGAATTATTTGCTATTTTTCATTAACAAATTGTTCCCGGGCTGCAGTGAATCGTTTTCATCAACAGCGAGCATGCCTGAAGAGCTCTTTAATGCACAACCTTGGAAAATAATCAGTTTTATTAAAATATGTATCTCCCCAAAGGACACACCATTCGCTGTCCAATTATTTAATAATGAATGACTTTTTGGGTTTTTACTATCTATTAATTAGCTGTTGATTGTGTTCTATTATTTAGTCTGTAATCTAATCACATTTTTATAGAGTTGTTGTGGACTAGAGATAATTATGCACACGACTTACAGGTAAATACAAAAGTGATATACGAGGGTTTGCGGCTTATACTTTTTCCGGTAAGCGTAAGAGTTATCAATATACATAGATGGTGTTTTAATTCTGTTTCATAATTTAAAGTAAGAGGTTGTAATATTGTTCAGATTTTACATACATATGTAAATGGTACCTAGCAACATAAAAAGATTTCACAACAAAAATCGCCATATTTCTTACCATTCCATTAGGTTAATAAATACTTCAAATACTGAATAATCCCTTACCTGTTTACCAGATTGTTCGTAATATAGCAATTTACATACAGAGCTGAGTTAAATTCCAGTGAAATGGATAGCTCCCGGAGCAATTTGTTCCATCTTCTTGAGAAAAAAGGGAGAAAATTTCCTTAGGGGAATGCTCGATTAGCCAGGCAATCGAGTTGTGAGGTAAGAGGTTTACAAGCAAACAAATATGGAAAAAGCAACAAAGGGGATTGACTAATGGATTTCCATGTGGAAATTCGCGATAAGCGAAACAGTGATAAGCGAGCGAGTCCCGCCCCTCTGTTGTTGTTATTTTCCCCTGTTGCTAAATAATGAAATTTTGCACAATTTCGCTGAGGTTTCCACAGGGGGATGGCTGATGCCCAGGACAAGAGCAACCTGATCCCGATCCGCATCCACCCCAAGGGCCGTTGATGTTGATTTTTCAGCTGCTCAATTTGCATGAATTCACTTTTCAAGGTCAGTGGGTAAAAACAAGTTGCAAAAAAAAGTTCGCAAGTTGCACCCCATTGCGAATCAAAAGGAGAGCCAACCCCGATATTTAGCCGCCAAAAAGGGGTTGCTATTGTAATTGTTGATTTAATACCCTTGCAGAAAGTACTTTGAATATATTTGGAGTATTTAAAACTAATACTTCAATCCGAATTAAATATATTGATCTACCTTCATAGGTTACTAGCTTTAACTATAGTAATAACAGTTTCTTGATTGATTTATAAGCCCCAAAGTAAAATATCTTTAAATATACATTTGATCTTGGCATTTCATTTAGTTAACCTGAACTTAAGAAGTTCCCAATCTTGTAGGGTATTTCCATTCTTCACTTCCGGAAGTTCTTAGCAACATTTTTGTTTATTTTTTTTTGTGCCATTTGAGCTTAACCCTTGGGCGGAAATGGTCAGAAATGACATGTGGCCGGCAAATTTGCATACGCACACGCACAATTGGCGAGTCCTTGGGCCTAACCCACACCCAGGACAGCCATCCAGAATCCGACTCCTGGCAGCTGCACCCCTCTGTGTGTTTTTCCAAATTTGTGAATAATGCGTGAGTCAGGCACGCGCAGAGCTAAAAAGCTGAGGGGCGACTGTACTTGTGCCGGGCAGAGGGTTGCCACCCCTGCCGAGGGTTGCTGAATATACAGCCCACAAACTTCGCAATGAGCGTAAATTCTGATTCTGGCTTCGGGCGGCGCTTCCTCAAATATTTATGGGAAATTTTCTGCACTGGCACTAAATTAAAATTCAATAAATCATAATTTGCTTTGATTTGTCTGTTCAAATTGCACTTATCTCCTGCTCCCTCTATCCTCTATCCTGCCAATATGAAGCTATCTCTTGTACTATTTCATTGTTGCAGTCGAGTGGCTGGAAAAAGTTTATCAAAATTTCATTAACGTCTGCGTTTTTGTTTAAGTTTTGGCTTTCCATTTTGGCAATTATTCGGGCGGGGAAAGAGATAGACAGAGGGACGCTAGAAAGAGAGGCAGAGAGTGAGGACGAAGGCGAAAAAGTTTCCCTGAAGAGGCGGACAAACTTTCAGTGTGCAATTTTTCCGGTCGAAAGTTTTCACTAGTTTGATTAGATTTCCAACCCGTACTCCTGCGTCTTCTGTGTCCAGTCAGCACAATAATTTTACTTTAATTTTTCCGATTTAGCTGTTGCAACCTAACCTCATTCTCCCTGCAAGCCTAACCTCAATTTCGGACTCGACCTAACCTCGAAAAGCGGCGCTTTCGCTCGCTAATTAATTTCTGCGTGTGGCCAACGACTCTTGGCTTGCAGCTAATTGTTATTGTTTTAACTACCTTGAACGACGTCGATGCGACCTCCCTTCCCCCGAAATCATCCCCCCTCGCCCATCAATTGGCTCGCCATTTTGCGGTTTTGAAAATTAAGTGAGCGTGTGTGTGTGCAGCAAGGCGAGAATTTGCGCTATAAACATAAAAATTAACGACTGACAAAAGGTTGTAAAAGACAAAGACGCAGCGGATACGGAAGGGTGTGGGTTGGGTTGGCGGGTACGGCCCCATAGTTTCGGCTGGGCATTAAAATCAGTTTTTATGACCTTGCCACACCCACTTAGTGGAGTTTCGGGTGGAACGTGCTGCCGAGCAGTAAGCAGTTGATTAAAAATTAACAGAAATCAACAGGAAGTCTGAGAGAAATCCCTTTAAGTGCACTTCGGCTTCAATACATTTCTAATTTAGTTAAATCTGCTTCTGTGCTGGTGAATATTTTCACAAAAATCGGTTGTGATTTGAAATTACTTGGAGAGGTGCCTTAAAGTATGCAAGGTAGAAATCAACAGGGAAAAACTTAAAATATTGCATATTCTTTTAACAAAGAAAATATTATAGCCCTTTAATATTATATAATTGTATACCCTTTAAAGGCATATATAATTACTCGATGTCAATGAAAAGCATTTTATTAAAACCTCTTAAGACTGAAATCGGAAGTTTCCCGAACATCCTACTGTCAGAACATCTGGGAACCAGTGGAATGGCATTTGAGCCTCGTAAGCCGCTTACTTCAAGTGCCCCAAACACTGTTCTACACAATTGCGATTGCGATTCCGACAATTGCCGCAAGTTGGACAAACGAGCGACGGATGATGACAGCGCGATTAACTCGCTGTAAGCCATAAACGCTTCTCCGGACAGCTTCCCCCAATTCCTCTGCACATCCTTCGTATCCTGGTATCGCCACTAATTTCGTATGCATGAGCAGCAATGAAAGGCGGGGCAAAAAAATACAACAACAAAAAATAAAAATGCTGAGAAAAATGGGAAGCCGTAATCGGCTGGGCCGTGTTCATAATGCGCTGGAGAGGCACTTAAAAAATCAAGTTAACGCAGCAGCCACACAAGGATCCTCCTCCCACGCTTTTTTCCACTTTTCCTTCAGCCTTTACCACTGGCAACATTTTAATCCATATTTTCCACTCGGAGGAAAATATATTTTTCAGACTAAAGGATTTCAGAAAAATAAATTCTCCTTTAATTTATAAAATTAGGAATTTAAATGCTGATAAAATTGTACAACTTTATTAAAATTATAGCATTTATCAATGGTTTCTTTTTAATTTTATTCCGAGTGTATTGCTCCCTGTTGCTGTGGCTGCTACTCGACTGGACTGGTGATGTTGCCGCTGCGACTGATGTTGCTGTGGCTTCTGTTGTTGCTGCTGTTCCTCCGCCGCCTGGCAGACAATTTAAAAAGATAATAGCATTTTTTTTCCGTTGCACTCTTCTCTCTCCGGCGGCCCTGCCCGTTTTTGTGGGCATTAATGGCAACAGCGGAGACGGAGTACAACAACGGCAACAAGGATTACCGGGAGCCACAAAGTTGCCCGGATCCTGTATACCATAGCCTGGATCCCGGAGCCATCTGGCAGACGAGTTATTGCAGCCACTGGCCCGCAACGGACTCCAAAGAGGAGTCTCCACAAAGTGGAGTACAGCTTCTGCTCCTCGTCCAGGAAATCGAGCAATTCGCGCTTTGTGCGAGGACATGGCCAAAATTAGCATTTGACCATAAATTGGGCCATGCACTTGCACTTGGCCAGGAGCCGTAATGGGTACAGTCCAGAAAATAGGAGGGAAGAGCAGGATGTCGAACGGAGGATAGAGCAGCAGCGCCAGATGCTTTTAAAGAGTTCAAGCCAAGAGGAATGTCCGTCGATAGGTTAAATGGCTTTTGGCTAATGTCGTTGAAAGAAGTTGAAAGAATCGACTTAAGGAATCAAAATGCGATGCAGCTGTTCTCAATGGAATTAAATCGAGATGATTATTTTAGATTAACTTTTCTATATTTTTCAAGAACTTTGTAAAAAGAAAAGGGAAAGACTAAGTTTAAGTTTAGTAAGTTTAAGTTTTAACCTTTAATTGCTCAACTCCCAAATTGATGTCTGTCGAAGCTGTCTTAATCACACCCATTCCGCTTTGCAATTCCCCACCTGATGCGATGTCAACAGGCCATTATCCCGTCTCGTAAGCAAACACACATGCAAATCATTCCGGCACTCAAGCAGCAAAGGATCAACCATTTTGGGGTTTAGCTAGGACATTACCAGGGATTTCGGGTTGCAAGCAGGAATTCCAATTAATTCTCACTCGTCGGAGACGCTTGGCAACAGTGGACATTCAGCACATACGACGGCTCCCACTGTCAGTCCAAAAACAATCCCCCTGAAAACCAAGGTCTGATTGACAGCGACCTCTGCGATAGGAGTCCGGATTCCAACATTTTGACCGACCCAAAGCCAACGTGTCAGACTTTGTCAACGTTATGACAACTCTGCATTCCGCTTGGATCCGAAAGGGGGCTGTTTTTACACATAAAGAAATATTAGATATGAACTGTATACTTAAATATATTTGAATCTCTAAAATTATGCTCTTAAACTTTTATTTTATCAATTTGTAATTTAATATAGTCACTTGAAACTTACAAAAGATTATTTTGATCATAGTTAGTATAATATTATCATTATTTTGAATAAAATCAGAGCTTCAATATTATTTTCTGTGTAGGGTTGAGTGGTGTTCAATGGCTGAGTGGACTGAGTGGGTGCACTGGCTCCACAACCGCGACGCGACGGCGGCACGTAGAACGAAACTTTCCAACAAGATAAGCAGATTTACTTAAAGTTTGCCGAAAGTCAAAGTCTAGAATTCCCGACGTGCCGCTGTCTCTGTCTCTGTCCCATTACCTTTCCCGTTCTTGTTCTGATTCTCTCCGCCCACTATATGTTCCAGAGATTCCAATTCGGAGATAACCCCTCCTAGGAGTCATTAGAATGTCCCCGACATTAGCTCGCTGAAATTCACCTAATAAAAGTTCGATTTGTGGGTACTATTTGAGGTTGCATAGAGAAAAAATAAATGAAATAATAAAGAAATAAAGAAATGAATGTGACTTGTATTTCCTTGAGGAGTATTAAGTATTTAGAATCTAATCACATTTTTAATTATAATCAACAATCATTTGAATAAAGTCTTATTAAAATATGCAATTCCCGGTTCACCGCATCCTAAACTTAATTCACTAAAAGGATTAGACCGTCCTGGTAGTTAAGAAGCCCCTCCCGAAACCTAAGCTCGTTACTTTCGGAGCTCTCAGCGCTGGAGTTTTGTAATTACAACTGCATCTGATTAGCCAAAGTTTGCCTCGCCTCGATGTTGCCAAAATTTAGGAGGTTCTATAAGGGGGTTTTATTGGGTGTTTTTGGCGGTTTTGAGGTGGTTTTGATGGTAGGTTTTAGGGGGTCTTAGCTGCGAGCTGTGGTTTGCCTTCGAATGCATGCGAATGTTCAAGTACATTAGTCGCAGACTGAATGCAGTGAGTAGGGGCTGCTTTATACGGGGGTTGACACAGGTGAGAACACGTAAATGCAATCAGCAGGTGCGCACGTAGCGATACGCGAGTATCTCCCTCCGAGTCACAGTTTCATTTCGGCAGCTAACTTTTCACGTATGCGACTGCAGTGCGGCCTGCTTGAAGTGGATTAATCAGGGCATTTAGCGATTCGCGGTTCGATTTACGGCTCTGACGAGTGAAGGTGAGTGTCGTCGCCGCCAGTCGTCTCGATTCGCAGGTTGTCACGTATCAGTTGCGAGAAAACATTTTCCACGCCGATGGAATAAGTTAAATAAATAAAGGAAAGCCGCAACACAGTTGCAATCACAATAAATCAATAAATAAATGAAAATTGAGGTTTAAACGTTTGTCATTTCAGTTTAAGTTAGATTGTTTGAGAGCGTGGTTGCTAGGTAAGCTAGGAAATTATTTTAGCGAATTTTTGTGGGCATTTTAAATGCAAAATATGAAAGTAGAATGTTTAACTAATTTAATGTTATAATCAGATACTATTTGAAAACAATTTATATTTGTTATTTGTGAAATTTCACTTAAATGCATCTCCAGAAAATTATTTTCACTTCTTTAGGCACTTTGTGAAAGAACTTCGAAAGCCTTTAATAAATAAATAAACCCTCCCAATGAAAAAATGCAAATAACCACAGCCCTATCCCCATGAATGCAATTCAATAAAAAATATTAATAATAAATCCAGTTGAACTGTACTCCTCAGCGAATTCAGTTACATTTCTCAGTCAAGCGCAGCAAATCGAAATAATTGCCAAAAGATACAAGCGCTCCCCTTGGCGTCTTATCGCATTGCGATTTTAATAACAATTTCAAAAAGATATTGCCCCAAGGGGGCGGGCAAAGAAAAAAAGGGAAACCCCTGTTTATCCAGCAGCGACATCATCAAGAACACAGGCGAAATCGGTGGACTTATCAACGCTCCGCAGAGCAGCCGCAAAAACAATAAACCATTTGGCAATTGTCTTCGGAAACCCATGCCATCCTGGAACCCCATACCACATCCACATCCTGTCTCTGTTTGTGTTCCTGGTCGAACTCACGTCGTTTGATGGGCATAAAGTGAAATAATAAAACATTTTAACTCGACATTTGATGGGTGCTTTTATTTTTATTTGAGCGGCACAGCGACCGGCAAATAAAAACACATCACGAACCCTAAACCTAAACCGAGGCCGAACTCAAACACCTTGGAGCGCTTTAATTTTTACGATCCAGCCCAGCATCGTAAATGGAAAAACGCAGAGGAGAACGAGAAGAACCAGACCCTGTAACGAGGCGAAATTTATGCAATTAGAAATTAATATTATACAATTTGATCCATGGCCTTATGGCCGGGACACGCGCATCGGTGTCATAAATGCAAGCGGATTCTGCATGTTTATGCCGCAATTTGAATGGGGGCGTGACCCGGCAGCCTCCCAAGGAATTCACAGAGACGGCCACAAAAAATTTTAATGCGCAGTTTCAGCCAGAAATTAATATTGTCACCGTGGATATATATTTTTCCTTTGTTTGGCGACAAATTTGACTCGCTTCCCTCTTATAGACCGATAACTTTTATTAATCATTTAATTCCGGCGGTATATCTGGCGGATGCCGATAAGCCTTAAACCCAACGTGGGAACCCGCCAACTGGTCAGGGGCAGGATGTCCAGGAGCGATATTATTCCAAAGGGAGTGGAGCTGATGCCGGGACCCAAAAAGATACAAAGTCATTACGACGCAGGGCATTCATAATTAAAAATGTTTACACAAATCAAACTGCCTGGGGGAAAGTTCTATCAAGTGCAATGGGCGAAAGGAAAGCTTATCCTAATTAATGAGAGAAGAGAAAAGGACTTGGGGATACTCTAGAAGTTTTTGTTTTTCATTAGAATTAGGTTTAAATATAATACAGATATTAAGAGCATTTTTACTTACTTCACTAAACTTTTTATAATAATATCCTGGGCTTAACATAATTTTTTAAGAATACTCTTTTAATGAGTTTTAAATTTATACAACCCTTACTTTGGATATTCTATCCTTTTGCCAAGATAAATATTTTTTTACACAACCCCATTACTCTGAAAACTCTTCCACTAATCAACAGCTAAATTAGTGAATCGACCTTTTGGACATTTTTTTAAGGACTCACTCCAGGCTTCAATTCCCCTCCCTTTTGATAATCCCGCGGGCTAATTACGAATTCAGGCAAAATGCGCGCTAGAAAAATACGCCTTGAATCAATGGAGTCGAGGGGTGAATTTTAAGGACTCTCAACACAGGAAGCTGCAGGGAAATCTAATAAATGGAACCAAAAATGTGCGTACATCAAGGAGCATTTTTGGGTGGCAATGAAGGGGCAACACTTTGCATAGCTAAGTGAATTTTGTAGCTGCATAAATCGAACTTTCACTTTTCGGCTACACTTTTCTACCATTTCTTCCGTTTTCTTTTGCAGGCAGGACACGTAATGGTTGGCGAAGCTGGACACGGAACAGGAAAGGAAGCAGGAAAAGGACTCTCCAGAAACTCCATTTCGGGGCGTTGCCTCCTGTATGAAATTAGCATAATTCTCTCAACAGTTTTCATTATGTCTGAATTTTAAGTAATTTTTTTCCAGCCCGAGTTCTGGCATATTTTTTCCTGAACCCGGGCCATTGCAATTAAACGTGTAATTACTCGACTGCTTAAAAATGCGAGCTCGACGAGGGTTTTTCTTCCCCGATTTCTAATTGTTGTTGTTTTCGTTTCATTTCCTCGCTTTTCACGGAAGTTTTAACTTGTTTTTATTTGATTTTCTCATTTATTCTGGTCTGAGTTATTAGCGAGCCAGCGTGGAGAGCTCTCATTACAGAATTGTTTACTTGTTGTGACACTTTCAAGTGGAGCGTGAAGCGGGGGATTCCCGGAGCCGGAATCAAGGATCGGGAGAGGTCAAGGGTGTCCCTTTTTTATTCGTTTATTATTTTAGCTTAAATGAGTTTTGTCTCCCCTTCTTTTTATTTTTTTGTTGTTTGTTGTATGTATCTTTATCTGCCAGGATGTCGCTGCCCTTAAAGATGCCATCGCCAGTGGACACTAATCTCTGCATCCCCGCCATTTTTTTCTTGAACGGAGCCCCAAAGTCAAGGCAGACGTAGACTACTGCACTTAAGGACACTCTCAGGAATCAGACTTTCCGTCTGGCAGGAGCAGAGACAAAAAGCCGAAAAGGAAGCAACAAAAGATTCGATACAACAGAAATGATTTCCTCGGACGGAAGGACGAAATTGGCAAGAACGCGACAGGATCCAGTGAGCTCTATTAGCGGACAAAGAACTTGCCGGGCGGATAGTTTTATGATTCTGATAGCTTGTGACAACAGGATGCATGTCCTGGGGCCATTCCCCACAGTAGGTCTAGCCCATCACGATTTTTATGGCCTTCGATAATGCCTAATGGATGTCTCCGACGGCCACGCAAATTAGATGTGATCCGAACGGAGTGTGGAGGCAATTAGCTAGGACAATTGATGTTAGTCCTCGTATCTATTTATCTCCGAGGAAGGAGGAATAAATACGCTGGAAATCGTCCGTGAAATGACAGAGGATAATCTGGCTGCCAAGTAATTGGCTTTAAAGTTCTGCCACTTTTTAAAGAACATGTCATGCTATGTGTTGCGATTTGTGGCATTATCCTTGCCGGTTTTTGAAGCTCTCTTTTCGGAGTTGAGCAGGCAATTCCCCATCCCCAAGCTCACTTCATGCGTGCGCGATTTGCATTCCCATCCTGCGTGGCTTGATGGCGAATATCCTGTGTGTGAAGGACTCGTAAATCTTTTGGCGGTGCGTCCGCTCCTTCTACTTTTTTCCTTCCTTGTCTTATCCGCCTGTCTGTGCCATAAATCATATGCAGCCAAGTATCAGGACGAAAGAGAGGGAGAGGGGGAGTTGCGTCGGAAGCCAAGGATATTCGAGCATTTTTACGGTTCGACGGGAGAAAGCGTTTTGCTTTCTTCCACTCAGTTTCTCCACTGGGAGTCCCCAATTGCTTATTTAAAGTTTGGAATAAAGGAGTGAGTTTTAAAACAACATTATTCTTTTAAGCGAAAGGCAATTTGTCAAAGATAAGAATCATTTTCTAAAGATATTTTAAAGAAATTCGAGTTCCTACCTCTTATATAATCCCTGCTAATTATGGTGTTAGATCCATGAAACTAGAAAGACTTTTACATAAAAATTCTGTAACCAAAAAGCCTTTCTTTTATATTATTTTCTTACTCTAAGAAGAAAACCCTATCCCAGGTGTATTAACGGCTACGATAATGAAAATATCGAACAAATTGCTTGGGGAATTCGCTAAGCTCATTTCATAACAATAATTTTCCCCAATCGCGTTCCATTTTCATTTGATTTTCTTTATTTACTTTTCATCTGCAGCCGGATTAAGTGGAAAACTTATACCCCCAACTAATCGCAACCCTTTTTGGCGGCGAAAAGCAATCTCAGTATCTAGCTGCGGGGTACAACTATTCGTATCTTAACTGTCAGGGATGTGGTGATGGCAAGTGGCGCACCCACCAGGACAAACAGGACACGCTGGATGCCCGGGAGACGCTCTGCCAATTAACAGTTACATGTGTTTGAAGGAAATAATTGGGTTGCGTGACAGCCGGGAAACTATCAACGGGAAATGGGAACGGGACTGGGAACGGGAACTTAAATAGCAAACAAATAGAGCAGCCGAAGCTCTATTAAAAGCAAACAGACACACACGCGGATAAACTATGCAATTATAGTGATTGCTGATAGTGCGTCATCGCCAAGGAACCCGGGGCTCTCGTCCTCATTTCCATTTTCAATCCTCGACCTTATACGCGGCATAATCATCGTAGTCATCATCAAAGTCCGCCGCAGGACAAAGGCGTTGCTAAAGTTATTAACGCGTCGTGCGGCGTCAATCAAATTGGGGCTTCTCGGGGACCGATTTGCATGCGAATGCACAGGGAGAAAATTAAATGAATAAACGCCAAAAACTATAGGAGAAAATACCTAATAAACACATATAACTATGTTTATTCTTGTGGGAATGTGTCTTGGTCACTTTATGGCCTGGAAATTGGTGGTTGCTCTTATTAAATAAATTCCTTAGAACTAAAAATTTTATAAAAATACCTTCTCCTTATATGAGACCAAATTTATATTATATATTTCATTCATTTCATTATTGCTTTAAATATAACCTTCAATTTTAAATCCTTTTCCCTTGGTGCATCCAGGGGAGGATACCAGCACAGACACACCCCAATCAAGAGCTCAACCCAACCCCTTTAAGACAAATTTTTGGGCTAAAAAGAGTGGAAAACGTGCTCCTTGCTGGTCCTGAAGTTTATGTTAATTTAATTGCAACACCAACCGCATTAGAATAGTTCCACGTATCCTTACAAGGACCGGTTATGGAGGAAGGGTTTCTCTCCCAGCGATTGATGTGTTTGCCTTTTGCGGCTGCTCAGCCTCGTTGCCATTGACAAATTTCCACACATTTCTTGGCAGGCGGCATCCTTAATTAAGTTTCCCCGGCAAGGACTCTTAATTGCGTTAACTTGTTTGTTTGCCCAGGCGAGCGATGCGTACATTCCATATGCACATCATCATCCATCGATAGTTCCACATTTGATATGCCATCAAGAGAGAGCACACATCAAAGGCAAGCTCAGGTTTAGGATCCTGGAGGAAAGGATAGCATATTGGTTGCCATCATAAAATTTAAATTACTCCTCAGGGCCAAGGCTCTTTAAAGATGAGTGGATTTCATTTTAGATGCTTTAAATTGCTAAATAACTTTCTATAAAATTAAGTAGGGAATTTAAGAATTACAGCAGGGCTTCTTATTAAAATATTTAAATAGTTACAGGGAAGAAAATCAATTTCATGA
Source organism: Drosophila tani (assembly GCA_008042535.1). Lineage (NCBI taxonomy): Eukaryota > Metazoa > Arthropoda > Insecta > Diptera > Drosophilidae > Drosophila > Drosophila tani. The sequence goes on along the minus strand of VNJO01008895.1, from coordinate 31,348 downwards.
ATTCTGAGCAATTTTCTCTCCTCCAAGACCACTCCACTCCTTTCTCCACCTCCGAAAATAATTCCAGAAAAATATTTATTTATGTGCGCCGCAGTTTGTATTTATGGCCGAATCATGATGACAAATGTCAGATGTGGCAAACACTCGAAATGGACACTGAAGTCACCCTCCAAGCACTTGGCTCAGTGTTGTGGAAACATTTTTGCAAACATTCCATCGGCGATGCGAATCGAGAATAGGGAAAATATTTATGGGCTCGCTCAGCACATTACACACCTAATTTCTATATTAGTTTTCCTCGGACAGTGTCCGAAAGTGCTGAGCCCGAGTATTTGTCTGGCTTGATTGGATTTTCGTCACGCCCTCGAAGAAAGTCTTGGCCATTTATCAGGCTATGCTATGCCTGCCATATTTTGATGGTTCCATTTCTTTATTTTTATGGCTGCCTCATTAGGCTCCACTCTCTCTTTTGTTTGCAAAGGGTTTAAGCCCAACAAATGACTGCAATTTGGGGACAAAAGCGAAAGATGCCAGCATTTTTTTCCCTATGTCTTGTATCCATCGCAGATGATTTAATCGTGCGTAAGTAATAGTTATAAATATCCCCTGTCCATTATTCGAGGCGGCATCTATCATGCGGCGATTGAACGGCTGTTTAAAAGTTTCCATTTGGGCGAAGCTTTCATTGAAAACTCATAATTTTGATTTACGAGGACAGCTGTTGGTATTCTAACAAAGACTCATATACAAGGATAATACGGGACACCCCTCTGCACCTCATCGCACCCTCGTTAGAGAGCCCATTCCCATTATCATGGCTTGTATCGCATTAGCACATCATTTAAAACCAGAAGCCGGAAAAGAAATTAGAGAAAATAAACCTAGCTGGACACGCTCTGAACTGCACTCTACAAAATCTAACAAGAATTTTTTAATTTTTCTTGTAAAAATACAAAATAACTGAGTTTTCCAAAATGGTTGTTTTTAATTTTTTAATCTTTTATTCCCATTTTATTTTCATAAAAAAAAAACAAATACAAATAAATACTTCGGAATATTTTGCATTTGTTGTTCAGTTTCTTGCAGTTCTTATTAAAAAAAAAATCTGAAATCTATTCAAAATTCAAGGAATTGCCTAAACTAAACACCAAACAATTCTTAAACATTTAAAAACTGTTTCGTTTATTTTTAATGACCTTTCTGACGTCCAATTCAAAGTGTAAAAGTCAGGATAAGAAGATACAGTGCTGCCTGCATTTGATTTGCATTTCCGGCTGTCAGTAAACGCTTGATTTATGTCTGGAAAATGGGGAGCTAGAGCGGGGCACGGGCAGTGCTCATGATCTGGCAGCATAAATTTAAGCTAACCAAATATTTCCAACTCCCTGGAGGGACTCTGTTCCCGCCCCAGCAGCAGGGCCAAACAATCGCAATTGAAAGCCATGAATTGCAAATGAATTAATTTTCGGGAACAAAGGCGCTCAAAAGTTGAAATTGAATTTGTTGCTCATTAAAATGAACGCCACTTTCGGTCGAGGGAATAGTAAATAATATGGGGGATGGGTTACTAGATGGGGGTGGTGCCTTTCTGCTTTTTAGGCAACCTGAAAAACCACTTAGCCACACACACGCGGACGGGGCATGTGGATAACCACACACACCGCAATTAAGGCTATCATTCCGCAGGCAAGACATATGCAAATGGGCCCGAAAAAACCCTTCTGCTCGTCCATCATACTAAGCGAGGGGTACCCCCAATTTTTGGCAGTACCAAATACCAGATTGCCAACCCCCCAGGAGAGGAGCTCACCATGAATTTTAATAACGGCGTTGATATTTCAATTTGAATTTTGCGAGCTCAGTTAATTTCATTAATAAATATTTATGATGTCCTGGCTAAGCGTCGCAATTGAAAGCCATCTTTCTGGCAGGAAAGGGGTGGAAATAATTCATTTAGTTTGTTCTATATCAGTTTAAATAACTTTTAAAGAAAATTATAAATAGAAGAATAAATTTAGAGGTTAAACCGTGAACTTTTCCTAAGATAAATCCATGTTTTCTTCTCCCCATTGACCTTTGCGGAACCCATCGCTCTTGGTCGTCTGTCAATGATTGGAATGAAGAGTTGAATGAGTTGGAAACCTCAGCCAGGACAAAGCGAAATTACGTGCTCTGGCTGGATTGTTTTTTTCCATTTATAAGCACACCAAAGAGGTCTCATATGGGGACACAGGACATGCCACTCGTTAACCGGCCAATTGATTGATGGCATGTCGAGGAATGTCCCACTCGGAATCCAGAGCGGAGCAAAAAACGTCCAGTCGCATTGAAAAGCACTTATCGCACCTCGTTCTCATCCTGCAGGACAAGTTCTTAACTCTCCTGACAGTTGAAATTAAATCAACGCTGATTTCAGTTGGGACTTTAAATGAGACTGTCGCATCGCAGCTCCTCAACCTCCTTCACGTCTCACTCTATTCCCGAATCCGACGGTGGAGTGTCCGGAATCCTTTGCCCGACGCTGAGTACAGTCTGTCCCGGCACTGTTAAGCCCGCTGGCAGCTCGCAGATTAACTCAAATTTGTGGCGGCCCAATAAATTTCACGGAGCGGCATTAAAAATTAAGCGCAGCCACAAAAGAACTTGCAGTCGACTTTGCACAGCAGCCGTCAGTTAATTACACAGGACTACAAGAATTAAGGAAATAAGTTTACGGGTGTAGGAAATAATAATAACGAATCTCTTGAAGTTGAGGAACAGGACACTTATAAGAGCGTTTGTAAAAAATTATTTGAAGAATAATAAATTGATTCTATTGCATTGTTTTTCAGACTTTATAGACTTTGAGCTAATAGGCAAAAAAATAGATTTTTAGGTAATTGAAAATATATAGAAAATCCTTGCTAACTTATCCTTAGCTACGAATTAGTTTACCATCCTTTGTAGACCTAAACTGGCCTAGAAACCTATTAAGAATCCCTACCATGCAGTCCAGTGTTCCTCGTTCGTGCTGGCTTCTTTCACTCCGATAAATTTCACCTGAGAGTTGGCGCAGTCACGCCTTTGCATATGTCTCTCCCCCGGCGCTTCCTGGGTTGCCTCCTTAATTTATGTGAGCTGCCTCGGTTACCGAAAAGTATCTACGTATCTATGCATCTTTTCCCCTGATCCGCTGCCGCTGCCGCTGAAAACTTGCACAGGTTGTCTCATCCAATTTGTACAGTTGGGAATCAAGGATAGAAAGGACCAAAGTCGCAGACTTAGAGCCAGTTAACCCCCGGTAAGCGTGGATTCCCACTATGGGGTGGGAAATCGAATAAAATATCCATTTGCCCCGGCATCGCATTTGTCCATTTCCCATTCCCGTTTTCGGGTAAATGTGGCAATTTTTTTCTCATATTTCAGAACAAAAAGGCGCAGAATTACAAAACAAATTACAAAATACAAAATAAGAGGCATATTTCTCACTTTTATGATGTTTACTGGCCACGCCCCCTCGACGTTTGCGCTGTATTTCGTGACCCTTCACCCTTATTAGAGCAGCAGGACAGCGTTTTTCCTCGCCTTTTTGTATTTTCTTTTTTTTTAATTTTGAATTTCGAATGGAAATTTACATAATTTATGGGCAGCAACAAAAGTCACACACAGATACGGATTCGAATCGCGGGGTGGAGATCCGGAGCATATGCCGGAATGAAGTATTTTTTTTTTCATTAAAAATTTGTTTATAATTTACGATTTTTTTTTAGCAAATGAGACGCAAATTATTTTTGGTGCGCGGGTTTTGTCGCTCCTTGATTTGGTCAAACGGCCTCATTAAGAGCTCATTAAAAACGATGGCGCGAGTTGTTCTTGAGCATTTTAACACGTTTTTAATTTTAATGCATTTTATGGCTCCTCAACGGAGTCCTCCACCGTCACAGTATTCAGCGACATCATCATCATTGAATTTCACCGCGGGCTGACTTTCACTTGTTGACTGCGAATTTTCCACTCCGGCTCTTTCTCCTGCTCCGGAAGACCCCTGGAAAATCCTCGTCAACGTCACCGCACATCAGCACGTCAAACTTCATTAGGAAAGTGGTGAGGATGGCTTTTCCGAGCGCGGAGGGTTGCCGCTGCGGTGCCTTCATTGTTTTTATGGGCTGCGCTAATTAGTTACGAAGTCATAGAATTTTACAGGCATTGCTCTCGAGCACTGTCATGCTCTTGTCATCCCCTTTCCACGGGGTTTCCCTCACTTGATGCAGTCATCATTTGTGGTTTCCCCCTGGAGTGGGTGCTTTCAAGTCAAGGAGGGCCGCAATAAATTCCGTCCTACAGCTTGTGTAAAATATCACTCAATGTATTGTAAATTTATAGTGAAAGTTATAACAGCAATTAATTTAGTTAAGTTCAGTCTACAAATTCAAATATTGATGGAAATAAATCAATTTGAAGGTCCGTCAAAACTATAAGAGCTAGGCTAAGAAATTTGGTGGCAACATTCTAACAGGCATTCAGATCAAGTTAGTTATTTAACCGTCATTTTAAATTTTTGTGACTGTTAAATATATTTTTTTGACCGTGTAGAGTTTTAAAAATGTAAAAAAATCAAGTAACGGTAGGAAATGCACTGCTGTCGACGGTCACATTTATTTTTCACATCTCCAATCTGGCAATGCTATCCACCTGTTAGTTGCTCTTTCTACTAGTAAATCACTTCGGTCACACTAGTGGAAGAGCTATATAAAGAGCCGACTGCCTAATGAAATTCGTAGTCAATATTCACCTACCTATGGTTGAGCAACCATAAGATTATATTTATTTAAAAATTGCTTTCTTTATTTTTATTTTATTTTGATTTCTTAATTTATTTTGAATTGGATTGTTCGTTCTCGACCTGGTAACCCTCCTTTTGGCTGGGCAGTATTTTTATTTTTATTTTTATTTTTGGGCTTCTTGGGTAGTCGGACATTTTTGCTTCATTATTTGGCAAAATAACTTTGCAAAATATAAATGTAAGCGAATATAATGCGTTGTTACAGACAATAATTATTTTTTTTATTAAAATCTTCAGATCTTCTTTCTTTTCTTACTTGTTCGTTCTCGACCTGGTAACCCTCCTTTTGGCTGGCCAGTATTTTTATTTTTATTTTTATTTTTTAAACATATAACAAAGTATTTAATGTCTGAATTTACTAAAATTTTTAAATATTTGGGCCTTAGTTATTAAGCATTAAATCGTCGGATAAAAAGCATTAAGTGCTTGCAAAACTAAATGATCTTAAACAAACCTTTGGCAATTTGTGTGTAAAGTCCCACCACAAATTAATCAGACACGTTCCAGACTGACCACTTGACCACCACACAAGTCCGGACCGGGCAGATCCCAACTAAGTGGAAGCCAAGACCGAAGCCAATTACAAGAAAGCCCATTTGACAGAGTGAAAGTTCAGGAGTAAGACGTTGGCAGGTCCATAAATTTGCGGCTTGCACGGACATAATTATGCAGACAGTTGGTCTCCCAAAGGGTTAACTGCTGGCAGGGGGGACTCCCTCGGCAGGGGCTTGTAAATTAAAAATACCACGCCCCGCCGTGATAAATCAAAGTCAGTGGGCTTTGTATTGGATTTGCCGACAGGAATTTGTAGACATTAAGAAAGACCAACTCGGAGTTGCAACCCATTCCCAGGCACTTCCTGTTGCTTCCTGGCATTTGAATAAAGTTTGGACCTTGTTGGGGAAAAGTGTCGCTGACATGCTAAGACTTTTGCCAAATTTATGGACCTTCCCCTGGTCGGGGTGGTTTCTTGGGGTTACTCGGAGAGTGGGACACCACTCCCAGTTGTGGGCCAATTTAAAAATTGAATTTCAAAACATCCCACCAGAAAGCCAGGCTAATCACATTTCACATTGGGCCAACACATGTGCGTGCAGCTCTCAGATCTCTTATCGATGCGAAAATTTTGACACATGGAGAGTACCATCCATTGTCTCGGGGCTTCTCTAGAGGGCCTAATGCGATTATTTCCTATGTTTTTGCCCCAAAATCGGACGGAGGCAGGGGCCATTTGCCAGCAGTTCTGATTAAATTGGATCGCAGATGCTCATAACTGTCACACATGGCGCAGGACCACAGGACCTTCACGCTGTCCTTATCTATGTCGTGTCAACACCAAACCACCCAAAAAACAGGGGGAAAAAACATGAAAACAAGCAAATAAAAAGGGATGGAGGATTTGAAATTTCTGAGAGAGCGAGCATTTTTTAATACCCTTCCATATGAGGGAACTTCACATTATATTGAACCAAAAATATAATTTTCAGAATAACTAAAATATTTAGTTATTGACAATAGATAGTAGGTCATTCTTATGCTTACAAACAACAGTTTTCAATTATTTCTTCCCCTCATTGTTTCCTAACTTGATCCCAAAACTATTAACCCCTCTCGGGCAGGGTACTCTACAGATTGAGGACAGTTTTTCAATAAACCCATCAAAAGGTACGAGTGCTGACGCTTTGAACCCTCACCCATGTGCGTGCTGTAACCCCGCCCCGATTTTTCCGCCGATGCCCTCTGGCTAACTCTCGTCGTAAACGCAATTTGATTTATGGACAATGTGGAAATTGAAAATTGTCGCATGGTCACTTTAATTTGAGAGTTATGCGACTTTAAACTGAGTTAGGGGAGGTCCTGGGCCCGTCCCCCCTGCTGCTGATGGTGATGATGCGGCCGGAAGTGAATTATGTCATGCCTCGTTGTGAGGTTATGTAGCGCTCATGCTTGTCAAGAAGTACAGTTCCGCCGTGGGAGCTTTCGCTGTGCGGAGGCAACTGTACTTGCGTTGACGTCGGTTGCGTGTGAAAACAGGAAGCGGCACGCGTCGCTTGTTTGCCGCTCGCTGTTGCAAGTTAAAGAGCAATTTCTGAGGGCTAAACAGCGAACCGGGGTGACCAGCAGCCACCCCCTTTGTCTTTGTCCTTGTCTAGTGTTTGATGTTTGCTCCTTGCCGTTTACCGCTGGCTGCTGAAGTGCCGCATTGGTTTAGTGTCAGCTTATAGTTTTGACATTTGTCGTTGCCGGCGCCAAAGCTGATTGCAGATGAGTATCGGAAGTGAGTCCTGGTTGGAGAGGATGATGGATGGATGTCCTCCGGATTAACTGCGATCTGCTGAGGTGTGAAATATGTCACTGACCAGGGGAGATGCTCGGCTATTGAGAGTGTTTTTGGATTTGTGAATTGATTATTTAATCAAAGTTTATAAACAATGCAAAATATTGGTATATAGTATATATATATTGGTATATAGTATATATAGTATATACTATATACCCTCGGGTGGATTGATGAGTAGGTGGAAAGTGAAAGAAATAATTAAAAATATTATTAGTATTTCACCTAAAGACCTAGATAATAATTCTCAAATATTTTTCAAACCAATGCCCATAATTATGAGGCTTCAGATGATGATAGTCCTCTTTCCCCCTTCGATGAAGGAAGGAATCCACCACAGAGTGTCCACTATCTGCAGTTGATTCCCTCTAATGTCCTGACATTCCCCGGAAGCATGTTAACCCTTTTATGGGGATCCCCCGGGGGAATGGGTGCTTGACAAAGTTTCACTTATTCGGCAATTATTGGAAATATTTTCGAGTTTTAATTGAAAAACTGCTGGCTCTGGGCCACTTTCATGCATGCCTGCACCTGCTGCTGCTGTCCACAATTAAAATCGCCTCCCAGCAACCCCAGGGCGGGCACTGCATTCAAAAAACTTTTCATGGCTATCACTGCCTGTGTGCTCCTACGGGGGGTTTTATTTTTCATGGCTTTTCAATTTTAATTGAAATTTATGCGCACCCCTCAAAGGGTTCTTTCTGTGTTCACACTACCCCCCAACCGCTTTTGGTCACGTGTTCGCCAAAAAACAAAATATAAAGAGTGTTGCAAATTTCGAAAATTTACATGCACAATTCGCCGAGAGCTGAGCGAAAACGAAAGGGGTGTGATCCAAGGTCTGGGATGAGGCGGAGTCCCGTGATTTACAGCCCGCACTTTGGTAATTTATGAGCCGCAGCACTTGAAAAACAGAGCAGAACCCGAAAACCTAACACGGAAAATGCATGCAAAACATTTTGTGGCGCCATTTTATTGTTCTTCGGCTTGTCCATGTGTAAAATTTGAAATTGTTGTAAATAATTACCCTAATGGCGCCCGCCCGCATCTTCACGAGCATCTCCCATTCCCTCGGAGAAGTCGCAGTTAATTTTGGGAGCGACCGGCAGCGTCGCCATTTGTAATTAAGCCTAAACCGTTAATATTTCAGCCAGATAAGAGCAACTGCATCCCCATCTCCAGCCCCATTCCTCCACCGGCCATAAATTCACAGCCGAAAGTTGGTCCTTTCCAGGACCAGGATCAAGTCCCGATTGTTTGGGGGAGACATTTTACGGTTCGGCGAAAGCGAATCTCTCCAACTCACTCTCTCACTTTCTCCCAGCCACTCGGGTCGGGTGTTAATTTCGAAGAAGATTTTTTTCCAGAGAAAGTGGAAACTCGCCCCTCTCTGCCACTTGTTTTTCTTTGCCTGCATTGGCAGGAATTTAATTAGCATACCGAATCGTTAACAAGATTGGAAAGCCAGTGAGTTATGCAAAAGTTTCGCATGTCCGTGTCAGGGTGAGAAGAAGGGTTGCTCGCTCCTTTGGCCATTCGCAATCAAGGAATTTCGAAATCAAGAAATGTGGCCATGGAATGTAGGCTGATTCTAGGAGAGATCTTCATTTAAACACATGAATTACAAAGACATACACTCCGAAAGGTTATTAAAATAAATCTTATAGAAATGTAAGAAATAAACTACTTCTAGTCTTTTTTATATAAGCAAAATAGTTGTAAATGTGCTATTTGTTGCCATATTTTATTCATAAACAAACAGTTCTTAGGAAATCCTCTTCGGCAATTATTTAATGAGTTGTTTTTGTCGCCAGACACATGTTTGCCAAATATATGTACATATAGAGCTGTTGAATCAGACGTACAAACAAAATTATATATTCTAAGAAGTCTTATCAGCAATATTATTAAAACAAACAAATATGAGCCCGCCTATTTAGAACGTATTTATTTAGTTGGTTTACCAATAACACATTTTGGAGTCCAGAGAGATCTAATTAATACTTGTTTAAATGATGAACCAAACTTAAAATATTTAACAAAAAGCGGTCCTAAAATTGGTCAATTAAATCCTATAGTGGTAAGGCGGATATCTGAAAGAGGGAAACAATAAATAAATCATTTAAAATATTATTTTATTAGAAACCTAATTTTAAAACTTGCTTTTATGAGTTCTTTTGATGAGCTTTTCTTCTCGCTTCCATCGCCGCTTTGCCTACTTGGTTCGAGGCTTTTATATTTTCCAAGCAGCCAAAGAGCATCACTACAATGAAAAGCCAATTTAATCGGAAGTATTCCATTTTGATGTCTGTTTTCTATCTGAATCAAGGCAAGACTGAGCTTATTGCGGGATTGGCTATTAATTATAAATTCAATAGTCAACTGATTCAACAATAAGTCCAATCAGTTTGGATTTTCCCGTCGGCGATCATAGAAAATGATTTCAGCGGCGTTTCAAATAATAACAAAACAATTTAATTATTTATAACTATGCATTGATCTTGCACTTAGATTATTTTATTAATTAACATAAATACTTCCTTATAAATATAGTTAACTATGAAGGGGGCGTCTTTGTACATATGTGGTGGAAGATATACCTAATTATTATAAAATATATCCTTGATTTATTCTAGCAAGAAATTAAATCCAGCTTTAGCCAATGTGAATATCTGAAACAAGGATTTATAAATAAATATTTGTTCATCTTGGCAGCACTCAAGTTCAAAACTTACTATTATGGTGAATATTTATGTTGATTTTGGGAATCTTGATTCCCTTTGGCTTGGCCTTCCGCTTGGGGGCCGCTAGGATATCTTCCGAGCAGATGAAGACAAGAACGACGAGCGTCCAACAAAATTTGAAGTATTTCATTTTGATAGTAAATAATGAAGCAAGTCTTGCTTATAAGCTGAGTGTTGATCGATGACTGAATCTCTGATGCGGATGCTCCCAAATTTAAATCATTTCGCAGCCAGCTGTTATCAGGTGGATTTACCGACGGCATGGCTCGAGAGTGAGTCCCCTATTGAATTCCCTGGAAAAGCCCTAGCTAGCTGGAGCTCGAGCAATTTTATTGAATTTTGTTTGCTCATCTGAGCGCCTTGTGCTTTTATAGAATCGTACCCATTATCTGGAATTTAAAAACAAATTTTATAAAGAATTTATACATTCAATTAGCTGAACTTTTTACAAAATTAAAGCTAATTATTCGAATTATCTGTGCTGATTTCTAAAAGTTTTGTAGAAAGACAAAGGCGAGTAATTTAATGACTGAAATCACTCTTAAATAAATATTTTAAGCATTAGTAATGAATAGCAAGTTAATTTTCTCTGTGTTTTATAAATAAAATGTAAAGATAATTAGCTTCAAATACATTTGAAAATTATGTGAATGTGGTGATTTAATCTACAAGCTATTAAATATTAATATACCTTTTTGAATAAATATTAATATTAAATGGCAGCTGTTTTCAGATTTTTTTCCATCAGCCTCCTCGTTTTCATCAATGAAAGAGAAAGTGATGTGCAGAATAAACCCAGAAAAATATGAAGTCCTTAACCCATTGTCACCCCACTTGAGCATATAAACATGCATAAATTGCATTATAAGCGACCTAAACAAAGCATTAACAATCGCATCGGATCGACACACAGCCCTTGGAACAGCGAGTGGCGGCCATAACTATTCATTATCGACACATAAACGACCCTCGAGAGCACTCATAACTTCAAATTTTTATATTAAATAAACAGAACAAAGCGATGTCACACACTACTAGCAAAAGGGAGGAAGGAAGGACATCATCCTCCTGACCCACTAAATTGGATCTGCGAATCGAAGGAGTACGAAAGAGAACCCTTTCTCGGCTCACATCCCTTCGCATATCCGGCGTAATTCAATATTTGACTAGATGAGATTTATGGCCACAGGGCCATCGCCAAGCGACTTCCTGCGCCGCGACGGCATGCTCCTCTCGCTTTATTTGTGCAAAGTATAATTTTTGATTTAGTGCGATTTGTGTCAACGGGTTGCGCAGCGGGTTAGGAAGGGGGCGGGGCGGATCCGTCCAATAGTTTCGCAATATCGCACAAGTGAAAGTTTTGTTTGCTTTTCCCCCGGTTTCATTCCTTAGCGGATATGAGACCGCATGCTGATTGTCACTCCAAAAAAGGAAAGGGGTTGGAGATGACCCAAGTGTAACCCCCGGTCCTCGCCGGGCTATGGAGTGGGGGTGCAGAAGCGGATGTTGTGCCACCGGAATGCGCATAAAACTTTACTATTATTGCGAATATCTTGGTGAAAATTGAATCGCGCGCGCCTGCCTGCCTGCCAAGCAAATTGCTTTGTTCGCGCTAAATCGCGAGGGAATCACGAGGATCTACGAGGGTGACTCCTGCAGGTACAGCTACCAGGATGCAGGATGCAGGATGATAAGGCAGCCGCCGCCTGGCGCTCAGGCAATTTGCCGCGCAAATTTGCATAGCAAGTCATCAAGAAAAAAAATAAAGGGTTGATTCGCACGGCCGGAAGCGCGCGACAAGCGAATTTATTACAGGTTGCATTAGATTTAATTTTTGTGTGGGAGCGTGAGCGGAAACTTAAATATTTCCAATCTCCCAAAGGATGCGCCCTATCCCTGATACATATCACAAACCTTCAATATATCCTTGGTCATACACAAACGAATCTTTACAGAAGAAAAGTATTTTAGAATATATATTACTTTTAAATTAAATTTATTAAGGACCTGAGGTGATTGTTAATCGATTCAATTTGATAAAATTGTACATAGCTTGCCTTTAGCCAGAATGAAACATGTTTGTAAAAGGAAATCAAAGGTTAACAGTAAAGAAAATATTATAAATAAATGCTGTATATGGTTTAGGTCCTAAAAGATATAAAGGACAACTAGATTTGAATATTATTGTTATTAAATCTAAGCAAGAGTATTATTTGTGTAAATATTATAGCTGTATCGAACCATGTACCTCCCAATACTAATACAAATCGTATTTAGGTTACATCATTTGTTTTTTAATTATTTAATCATTAACGTTCATAAATCAACCTTGATGCAAGGTAATTTTCAGAATAATAGATCGATTTAAAACAAAGAATTACAAAAGAAACATTTACAAGGCACTGCAGATGGTAGGCCTCTGGTGGTACGGACTTTCGAGGAGCAAGAGGACGCAACTCACTTAGCGACGTTTCATCTCCTCAATCTGCTTCAGCAGGAGCTGCATTCGATCCTTCATCAGCGGTTGACCACGCTGCGTTTTCTTGCTGATCGCCTTGGTTCGTTCCAAACGCTGCTGCTTGTAGGCCTTCACCCGGGCATCCCGCTCCGCCCGCACCTTCTCCTGTTCCGCTCTCTCCTTGGCCATCTTTTCGTTTCGCTTATTCCTGCGGATCTCGGGTTTGTTGGGCTTATTCTGGAAAATGTGTGAAAGTTATAGCTCAGAAAAGTGATCATCCGGTGGCTCTTCAACTTACTGCATTGGGTTTTGGCTGGTTTTTGCTCTTGAAATTGGGTTTTTGTTTGTGCGCCACTTTGCCAGGGCCTTTAGCTGGTTTCCTCCCAGGTTTTCCTTGTGATTGGGATTTACGAACAGGCGCCATGCTTACGAATAAAATTAAATACAACTTCTTTATTTTGCGAGGCGTGTTTTTCTTTTGAACAGCTGTTTAGTGTGCCTGCTAGCCAGTGTTGCCAGGAGCTGAGCGTCCAAATAAGCTAGATCTAGCCTGAAACAAGCTAAAATGGCAGCACTGAAGCAAACACACATGTTTCAACACGCAATTACCAACACTGTCAGTCTGTTATTCTTTTTCTGCCTGGAATTTTAACTGAAAATGCTGAAAATTGGTAAATTTATAACTCAAAATGGTAAGTCAATTAACTAATTAAGCAAATAACAGCTAGCTAAAGGTACTTTCTCTCAGTGGCAGTGGCCAGGCAACAGCTGGCGGCCACCAGTCGCTTCTACTCGCAGCCGCCGCAAACGGACGACTCCTCCGACCTGCCCATCGACATAACGAATCCTTACGAAAAGGACCCGCAGCAGTGCATCCTGTGCAAGCACGACGTCGAGCCGCACTACAAGAACGTGAAACTGCTATCACAGTTCCAGTCGCCGTACACCGGTCGCATCTACGGCCGGCACATTACCGGGTTATGCAAGCGCCGCCAGGAGCAGGTGGAACAAGCTATACTGCGCGCCCAGCAGTGCCTGTTGATGCCGGGCTACCACAAGGACCTTGACTTCCTGGCGGACCCCAAGCTCTTCGACCCGGAGCGACCCGTACGCCCGCACAAGTACTAGTCTGTGTTTAAGTTTGCTTTTTGTTTTCTCCTCGTTTCGAACGGAATACAGTTTCTTAATTTTAAATGTAAGTCTACGCTTATTTTAATCCTCCTCCAGGTAGCGCAGCATCTCGAGGGGAATGCCCAGCTGGGTGAGAAGGTCCCTTTTTGTTAGTCCAGGCTCTGCCATTGCTTGCAGATCGTCCACGGAGGCGATGAATCCCTTGCGCCAGACTTCAATGTCGCCCTGCAGTTCCACGATTTTGCTGCTCTTTGGCGGATTCTGGTCTACGTTCTTCGGAGGATCCTGCATCTGTTTCTTGGGCGGATCATGCTCCTGCTTCTTGGGCGGATCTTGTGGCTTGTTATTGGACGTAGTCTGCTCTCTCTCCTTCCCCTTCTCGTCCTCCTGCTTATTGCAATCTTCTCTGCGCTGCTTTTTCTTCTTGGACTCCTTCGTTTTAATCGCTTTTTCTTGACTCCCCGAAGGCTCCTTATCCTTGAGTTCCTGGACGGCAGCAAACTCCAGCTTCTTCTTGGTCAATTCCGTTCTGTTTTTGGACAATCCTATCCTGCGGGCGCTCAAGGAGAGCGGAAATGTCCGTGGAGTATCCAAACTCTCACTTTTGGGGGTTTTCGCTGATGATTCCTCGCCTTGGAGGCGCATGAGGGGCGTGGAGTGACAGGCACGCCTACCCAGTCCCAGTCGTGGTCTGCGGCCAGATTGGGGCGTGGCGTGTGCATCGCCAGACATTATAAAGTCGGAAAAAGTCGAGAATTGCTCATTACAAATTGTATTTACACAATTTAAATGTTATTTTAAACTGATTTTTGATGAAAATACCAAATAAAGTGAAAAACTTGTGGGTATTTTAGGGTTTTCACCAAACGGTCTCACTGCAAATTACGACGTCATTTTTGCTGTTTGAAGGGTTGCCAGACTAGGGCGCCAAATATTTAAATTAATAGGTTTGACAAACAAAAGTGTTAGGAAATTAAAACCACACTGCTAACTTTTGTTCATCACCAAATCTTGTAATCCTTGCCTTTCCAGCACTTACCAGATTAAATATGTAAAAACTTTCTTTCAACGCCGAGTGCTTGACCCGAACAGACTTCGTAATTAAACCAAAAAAAGGTTATTTTATCTACCTACTCACTTCTAAATTGAATTTTATTCATTTTTTGTTAACAAAAAGGAGCTAGTAACATCATCATTTGATTTTAGCAAAAATGAGGTAAGTTTTGTAAGATTTCTCGTGTGAAAAGAAGCCATTCCTTAAGTTTTTCATCAGTCACAAGGAAAGCCTTTTGTAAAATCCAATCTGAAGTGAAAATTGCAACATGGCGTCAATTTTTCTGCTTACTCATGTTCATGTTCAACACAAAATCTAATCATCCCTGAAAAGAAGGCTATTAAAATCCTGAATATAATTTCTCTTCCTCTAATTCAGCGAACAGAAAAACCCAAAAACTATGATGCCCCCCCCGCCGAAGAAGCCCAAGGTGCCCAGAAGCCAGGCTGCTATGCCCAAGCTCTGCCAACGCGTAGTCGAAGACGTGGTCGTCAATATGCGTCAGGCCTTTTTGGATGATGGGGTCGGCGAGCAGGTCCTGCAGCGCATGTTGCACATGTGGCGCTCCAAGATAATGAACAGCGAGTCCCTCGATCTATCACCGGCAATTCCGCCTCCTGATGATCCGATGAGCTCGAAGGACACGGACAAGGAGCCAGCTGTGGAAACCGGCCCATCGACCAGTGGGACTTTGATTAGAGTGAAAGCTTTTGCGAAGCTAGGTGCCCTAGGCACCTCCAAGGACACCGAGAAGGAGCCAGCCTTGGAAACCGGCCCCTCGACCAGTGGGACTTTGATTAGAGTGAAAGCTTTTGCGAAATTAGGCACTGCCCGCCAACTGGACAGTGCCCGAGACACCTCCAAGGACACCGAGAAGGAGCCAGCCTTGGAAACCGGCCCATCGACCAGTGGGAGTTTGATTAGAGTGAAAGCTTTTGCGAAGCTAGGCACTGCCCGCCAACTGGACGGTGCCCTAGACACCTCCGACGAAGAGGGCAACAGTGATGACAGTGATGACAAGGACGACGAAGACGAAGACGAAGCAGAGAACGAGGACGAGGCGGACGATATCAAGGAGGAGCCTCTCAATAGCGCCGACGACCTGAGCGAGGATGATGACATTGAGGCCATGTTCGAGACTGATAACAAGGTCGCCTGCCAGTACGATGCAGTCAGCCGCGCGCGCAACAAGTGGAAGTTCATTTTCCGCGATGGCATCATGAATATACACGGCAAGGCATTCCTGTTCAAGAGGGCTGAGGGGGATGCCGTGTGGTAAGCATTACACTGAAGATACATTCTTAAGAAACCGAGCTGGGCTTGTGGGACCGCCGGAGCTCTGATCCTCCTTCAGGGTCTTCTTACTTTCCACAACTTTATGTACTTGATGACAATAAATCGAAACCTATTTGTAAACTTTGATTTTATTTAATGCTAAAGAAATAAATCGTACATTAGTAAAAATGGATGCAAAAAGAACATCAAAAGTAAATAGTTAAACTTAAAGTAACAAATTTTAGAGACAATCTTGAAAATAAGCTTAAAACTGATATAATTGGAATTTGTGAACAGAAACAGTGTAAAGAAAGTTAAGCCGCGAATATTTTGGACTTAAGCTTGTAATTGTTCTTTATTCTATGTGTAATTGGTATGAATATAATATATATAAACTCGCGCCGTACGATCCCGTGTCTCCTCTTGGACTCTGGACATAAAGTGTCTACAAAAACTATGCGCGCGCGGACTTCTCTATATGCTAATCGTAATCTGTTCTCTATGACTAAACGTGACCTGATACTGATACATACTTCCGAATCATCCATCGGGAACGACTCGCGTGTACACATTTGGCTTCTTCTGCTCAGACCGACTCCTGATATGACTATAAGCTAAAGTAGACGTAGACGAGGCCTAGGGGCTAAAGCGATTGACTCTGGCTTACAAACTGAACAAAGGGGGGCGAACCGAGCTTATTGCAGCGATCGGGCGAGCCGATCTGGAGAAGGACAGCCGCAGAGGCCTTAAGGATCCAGCTTATGGTACCGCTCCACGTCGGCTCCCCGGAAGGAGACCTTGCAGACGCACACCTGATCCCGCGACAGCAGGACCAAACACTCGCGGCAGACCAGGTGGCGGCAGGTGCGGATCTCGTAGCCAAACTGAGCGCTACGGCAGTTAATGCAGGATCCCAAACTAGAGGCGCTCGAGGCAGCCACTGCCACCTGGCTAAAGCGTGTGATCTTCTGCAGGGCCTGCTGGATGGCCTGGTCGATGGTGGATGAGGACGATGTTGTCGAGGTCGAGGTAGATGCGCTGCTGGCCGTCACAGTGGCACAGGCCGTGGTGCCATGGTGGCTGTGCCTCGCTCTCTTGGCCGCCGGCGGCGAGTGCGGCGATCCACCCAGAGAAGCCGATGAGGAGGTGGCTGTGGCGGTGACCCTGCTCTTACGCTGCTGCTGCTTGTACGCGCTGCTCAGAGCCGAATATGTGCCAGCCGCCGGACTGATCTGGCCCGGCTGACACGTGCTGCTGGCGAACTGCGAGGCATGGCGGCGACGCAGCCGGGAAGATCCCAGGGAACGCGGCACCGCCTTAAAGTGCTCCGAGTGCTCCATGAGGAACTTTTCGATGCGCGCCTTCAGCGCCAAGTTAATAATGGCCTTGCGTTGGGCATTGTACTCGAGGCCTGTGAAGGGATCCGATGGCTGGCGGCCCCACTTGGCCTCCTCCTCGGCGTGCTTGTCGATGGTGGACTGGTCCACCACTTTGCCCGAGGGCAATACGGTGGGGAATATCTAGAAGAAAGAAGGTGAGTCATTTCGGAATAAGAACTTAGTCTGCTTCTTCTTACCATTAGCTCCCAGGTGATGGAGTCTAGGAATTCCTCCGGTATGGACAGCGAGGACTGCTCCCTCAGCTCGGGAACATGCCTAGGCGGCGAACGTTGTCCTGTATTTCCGTGTGAGGCATCGCGCTGGCCGTAGGGATCGCTGATCTCGCTCCATATGCTCTTCACCAGCTCCCTGTCCGCCTTGTCCAGCGAACGGGCGGGCAGGCCCCACATTTGTACCTTGCGCAGCACCGGCGGACAGCGTTCGGTGGCCCGGATGACCACCTTGACACTGTTCGTGCTGGCCAGGATCTTGTGGGCGGACTTGAAGAAGAACACCTTCTCGCTCTGCGGCTGCCCGGTGGCGGCGGCGGCATTGGAGCTGCTCCGCGAGTTGTAGTCGCTCTGGTAGCAGAAGGTCACCGAGTCCACGCCACGTCCCAGGTCCCTCACGAAAGCCACGCGCTCCCAGATGCCGTCGTGGCGGCCGTGCAGCTCGAAGGCCGTGGAGCGCAGGGCTCCGCTGGAGGGCCACAGCTTGATGACCTTCATGTCGACGGCCTTGGGGAAGTCGAAGACGACCTCGACGGGTGGCTTGCAGACGGCGAAGCACATGAAGCCCCGCTCCAGCTGCTCCGCATCGTCCGCGATGAGATTGGCCGCCGTGAAGCCATCCTCGCAGACGGCGTCACTCTCCACGGAGGGCTTGAGCTTGGGGTTCAGGAAGTTGATCAGGCTGCTCATCCTCGGGCTGTGTCTCGCTCCCCACTGGCTTCCGCGTTCTCTCGCTCTGTGTCTGTGTTGTCTCTGCCGTCACTCTTCCTGCTTCTGTTTCGTCTCGTATCTGTTTTATGCCTTTGCCCCACCTGCTCTTTATTCGCACAGAAAATGGCGACTGACGAGTCTTTTGTTGTTGCGTTTCAGCTGCTGCTGCTGCTGCTCAGGGCTCGTCGGGGATTATCCTGGCGTCGTATCGGTATCCTCGATGCGATCTGCCGCCGCTGCTCCTAATCTCTGCCTCAATCCGGTCCTGCCTGTCCTGGACTTCGGCTGGCACTTCACACTCGGCGCTGCTGATTACTAATTTTTTTAATAATAAATGCCATCGATGTTGCCAGTGCTGTCCACTTAGCTGTTTTCCCACTGGATCTAGCGTCTTTTGATTCTCGGAATTATTGATATTTTCCAAGCAAAATTAGTGTAATTGTATTAAGCAATATTATAGTACTTGAACGTGCACTTTATTAAAAGATTAGGTACGGTTAAACATTCGCATAAAAGGCCATTTAAACAATAAATTCAATAAAGGGCTCAAACCCCAAGCTAACTTTAGCTTTTTTTTAGCAATCTTTTAGCTCTTTCAACTGTTATAAACAGATAGATGCCTATCGACGCTGTTATCGAATACCAACCATGGCGCCGAATTTAAATTGGTTCGTAACCTTTTTGTAAACTATTGATTTAACTCTTTTCTTGAATAAAATCATTAAGGTATTACAAGAATTATATAAGATTAGAAGCATTGCAAAAATTTTATAAAGTTTTAGTATATATCTGTAACTGTTTGTACTTCATAAAGATAAAATCAATAGAAAAATTGGCAACAATTGTTTCCTTGGTTCCGCAAAGTTCCACAAAATAACAAAATGAACAACAATAAAAATTATTTAAGTGCTGGATTATATTTTAGATTAAGCATCTTAAGTGCTTTAATCTTTGCATACCTAAATTAGCGAAAAATGATAAAGCTGTGATAAGGTTATTTCTTAGTTAGTTTCATAAGACTTAACCTTCCAGGATTTCTTTTCCACAACCAAATAAACCTTCAATATTCCAGAAAACTTAAAGATCCCTTTAAAGGCATATGGAATTTCGATCCAAAATAGTGCTGAGTCGCCGAAACTGCCGCTTTTATGATGGACAATTTCGAGAGCTGCAATCTGCCCCCACCGGAGGCAGATTATGGCCACTTCTTGAGCCGAAAATAGTGGTTAGCCCGAAATGGAATCCACAAGATTAGGCTAATCTCCCGCTGAATGGGTTTTCCCACCCTTGTCAATGGGCTCGGCCAGCTGGTGGCGAGATAAGCGGAGGCTATAAGTGGCCCCACTTGGCACGGATTTGCTCCAGTTGCCCTGCGAACCATGAGGGAAATCGTGCTCCTGTTAGCGGTTGTCCTGGCCACCGCCTCGGCGGTAAATCTGCCTGGAGTACCGGTAGACTTTGAGGTGGACGATCATATACTGTCCGCCATCGCGGACGACATAGCCGAGCGCCTGGCCAATGAGTATGTGACCTTCCTGAAGACGGGAGTGGAGACGCCGGAGTTCCAGAGACTGACCAATCAGCTGGCCAAGTCGCACAGCCAAAAGGACATCTTCACCCGGAACATGATCGATCTAGAGCCCAGGGATAGCTTCTTTGTGTGCACGGCCTGTCGCTCGGTGATGCGGGTCTTCATCCGAACCATTCGCGACGAGGATGGGGAGCTGCATGGCGAAGGAAGCTCGGTGCTGATGAAGGGTTTCGCCATGGATTTCTGCCGTCGATTCAACCTGCAGACGGAGGAGGTCTGCGAGGGCCTGATCGACGCCAACATGCTCCAAGTGGAGTTCATCCTGCGCAACTCGGAGAGCGACTCCCAGAGCTTCTGTTCGCTCTTCATGGAGTTCAACTTCTGCAACACGGGCTCCAATCCCGACTACAACTGGACCTTGCCCGTTGACAGCACCGGCGAGGCTTTGACCGGTCCCAAGGCGGACACTCCTCGCTTCAGCGACTCTGATCTCCGTATCTGCCATCTCTCCGACATCCATCACGATCCGTTGTACCAGGTCGGCAGTCTCGCCTCCTGCGCAGAGCCCATGTGCTGTCAGCGGAATAAGGAGACCACCGAGGGAACTAGCGAGGCTGCTGGCGCCTGGGGTGACTACCGGGACTGTGATTTGCCCTGGCACACCTTCGAGTCGGCTCTGGATCACGCGGCGGCCAATACCAAGTGCGACTTCGTCTACCAGACCGGTGACATCGTGGATCACATGGTGTGGGCCACCTCCGTGGAGAAGAACACCGGGGTGCTGACCAAGGTGAGCGAGCGCCTCAAAGAAGCCTTCGGCGAAGTTCCTGTTTATCCCTGCATCGGAAACCACGAGCCCCATCCCCTGAACCTGTAAGTGTTACGAGAGGAGCTACATTTATCAAAGGAAACTAATATCCTTAATCCTTGATTTGCAGCTTCAGTCCCGAGGGCGTTCCCGATGAGGTGAGCACCAAGTGGCTGTACGAGCACCTGTACAACGACTGGTCCAAGTGGCTGCCGGCAGAGACCAAGGAGACGATCCTCAAGGGCGGCTATTACACAGTTTTGGCCCGTCCCGGTTTCCGCATCATCGCGCTGAACAGCAACGACTGCTACACGGACAACTTCTGGCTGTATCACAGCGGCACGGACAAGATCCCGCAGCTGCAGTGGTTCCACGACACTCTCCTGGCCGCCGAGAAGGCCGGCGAGCATGTCCACATCCTGACCCACATCCCGTCCGGTGATGGAACCTGCTGGTCCGTTTGGGCCCGCGAGTTCAATCGCTGCATCACGCGCTTCAGCGGCACCATCAGCGGCATCTTCACCGGTCACTCGCACAAGGACGAGCTCTTCGTCTACTACTCGGAGGAGGAGGGCTATGCCACCGCGGTGGCCTGGAACGGTGGTGCCGTTACCACCTACTCCAACAAGAACCCCAACTACAGGCAGTACGCCGTGGATCCTGACACCTACCATGTGACCAACCACTGGACTTGGATCTTCAACCTGACGGCGGCCAACGAGAACCCGAATGATGACCCCGAGTGGTTCTTGGAGTATGAGTTCATCAAGGAGTTCACCCAGGACACGAGTCCCGCTGGTATAGACCAGCTGCTGGATCAGTTGGCCGAGAATCCGACGTTGATGAGGAAGGTATGTTGAAGGTGCCTTAAAATATTTCTTACAATTAATTTAAAGAGCTAGAAAATATCCTGGTCCGATCCATCCATCTAGTTTCATTTGCTTTCTAGAAATTTTTATTAGGTTTTAGCTCCCAACCATTTAATCTGAGAGTAATAATATATGTATATTAGCTGATTGATAGAATTATTTGTTTCTAAATATACCTAGATTAGATACGAAGAAATGCCAATTCGATGACCCATTTGGTTATTGTTTCCTGCAATTTTCTCACCCTTTAACTCTTGCTTTTCCATTAGTACTGGCGTTATCGTGTGACCTCTGCGGATCCTCAGGTTAAGGGAGGATGCGATCGCAACTGCTTGGCAGGATCACTTTGCCGGGCTGCTGTCACCATCAACAACCAGCGAGGACGCTGCGAGGAACTCCGGGAAAAGCTGTTCCTTGCTGTAAGTTGCCCTAGAAAAGGTCTTTAAAACCACAAATTACTAAATAAATCAAACCATTTCCAGCTGGATAATGAGGATCCTACAACGGATCCACCAGAAGATGGAGATGATGACAATGGCGGCGGAGCCTCCACTCTGAGCCTGCTCAGCCTCGGCTCCCTTCTGGCCTTGGTCCTGTCCATTCGTCTTAGCTTCTAATTGTACCTCCTAAGTTATATAATGGGAATGGATTCCATTCCGAAAAAGTGGCCACTCTCAAGTGGCAAATAGAAGTATGCGCTTATCCCTATCGAAGCTAATCTTGTGTATTATTTTTTGGGGGGTTATCTCGTGATTTAGACTTTGTTTTTTCAGTTGATTGCGATTATCAGGTAGTGGCGATTAGCGCAAATTAGCCAATTGGTTCGTGATGGCCATAAAGCAGGCGACAAATATATGGTTTATGGCCATTGCAATGGCAATCATGATGATGATGTTAAAGGCAATGATGGAGGTAAGCACGTGCAAGTGATCGAAGACATACAAATAGTTTTTTATAGAGGGGAATTTGATAGAATTGTGATTCAATAATTCAAGTAGCCAGGCAGTATGGTTTAACATTATTTAATACCTTTAGAAAGTATAAAAAACAATAATTTAATGGATCTTTTCAAATAAAACAAATCTTTTTCTGTATACTGCAAACTGATTAAGGATTTCTTGGAAAATTAAAACTTTTCCTTCTGGGAAATCGTAAATATTAATACTTTTTATAAAAACAGAAAGTGTTCACATTTTTTGAGTCAGGACTCAATGCCCAGGTGGTGTAAGGTCTACCCACAACTTTCGTTCAACTCACGTGACATACGATGGATATTTTTGAACACTTTTCGTGAATAGGTCTTTTTGGTAATATACGTAACCCTTCACCGATTAGCGGGTCTACAAATCTGCCCCTGATCCGCAATAAGTATGGGCTGATGACCGCAGGCATTACGTTCGGGGCTATATCTTACCCTCCGATAAGCAGCGGTGCTGATAGCGATATAGCCACTAAGGCTATAAGTAGGGGCTTGATCCCAATCCTGGGCACAGTTCCGCCATGAAGTTGATCTGGAGTACAGCTCTCTTGGGGATTGCCCTCTTGCTCGTCGGCTGCAGGGCCTTCAGCCTGCCGAATGTGCCCGATACGTTGACCAAGGAGGAGCGCCTGGCAGCGATCTTATCAGGTGGGTAGAGGTGATAAATTCAGGCGAAGGATCATGCCAAGTTAGTGCAGAAGTTAGAGTGAAACCTCTTTTGTTATGAATTAAAATCCATATCAATCTGTGAATGGCTTTGGCGTGGATCACTTTAGATAGTCGCTAAGGCGATATAGCTCCCACCTGACAGCTTCGATTGGCTGACATCCGTGACTGGTTCTTATTTCTTTTTTTGCAGCTAGCATGGCGGAAGAGATAAGCCGCGATTACCTGAAGTACCACCGCACCGGAATCGAGACGGAGCGGCTAAGGCAAATAGGACAGGATATGAGGAACAGCCACAGCAAGAAGGCCATCTTCACCGAGTCCATGGCTGACCTGCACTCCGCGGATCAGTTCTTTGTGTGCACTCTGTGCCGGTCCACGGTCAATGTCTTTGTCCGCACCTTCACCGAGGGCGAGCTGAGCGGTCCGCAGCGGGATGCCCAGGCCAAGCAGCTGACCCTGGGACTCTGTGATTACTTCGGCCTCTCCACCCAGGAGGTGTGCTCGGGACTCTTCGATCTCAACTGGCCCATCTTTGATTATATCTTCAACGAGACGGTCGCCGATTCGCAGTCCTTTTGCGGCATGCTGCCCATTGCCATTTGCCAGGTGAAGCAGGACGAGTTCAACCTCACGTTGACCATTACGGGTGATTCCCCCACGGAGCACAACTCGGAGTTACCCGCTCGCAGCTCGAATGATCTGCTGATCCTCCAACTCACCGACATCCACTTTGATCCCCTGTACGCCGTCGGCAGCAATGCCGTCTGCGATGAGCCCATGTGCTGCCGGAATGCTCTGGCCACGGGAGCGGACTCCTCGGCGGCAGCTGGTTACTGGTCCGATTACCGAGACTGCGACACTCCCATTCACCTCATCGATAGTGCTTTCCAGCACATCAAGGACAACCA
The DNA here is from genome assembly GCA_008042535.1 of Drosophila tani. NCBI lineage: Eukaryota > Metazoa > Arthropoda > Insecta > Diptera > Drosophilidae > Drosophila > Drosophila tani. The sequence goes on along the minus strand of VNJO01008895.1, from coordinate 7,442 downwards.
CAAGCTCGAGTGGATCTACCACACTGGCGATGTGCCGCCGCACAATGTCTGGTCCACCACCAAGCAGGGCAACCTCGATATGTTGACCCAAGTCGATGGATTGATTGCGGACTACTTCCCGAGCACGCCCGTCTACTCCTGCCTGGGCAACCACGAGCCACATCCCGCGAACGTGTGAGTACCCGTAATTTGCGCACCCCTCGCACTCGTATTATTAAGGTAATGAACGACCCTGGCCATCTGGATTCGAAGCGTGTACGAAATTGGGTTGAATTTTGGTAACAGAAATTGCTACTGGAAATTGGTGGGTACAGGAGAGTGGCCTCGGGTGATTTCTAGTAGTTTTCCTTGGCTGTGAGACGGAAATATGAGGCAAAATAAACTTTGACCCAAAAATGCAGAGAAATAGGTCATCAAAAATATTGAGAGAACAATAAGGTTAAGTATCTTGAGAACAAGAAAGATATCCTCAGAAATATCTATGTTATCTTAAGATATCTTCCTCAGAAATTAGGATTAGGTATTTATTGTGCTTTTGGTTTTTAAAAATAACTCTTCCTAATCTCACAGATATCGTAACATGCTTAACACTTTTAAATTTCCCACCAACATAAAGTTTATGGTAAATTTTTCCCACAATAGCCCCCCAAAACCGCAATGCCATAAAGTGCGTTATAGCCCCCAATTTCTACTGTTAATTAGTGCAACTTTGGGTAAAGGTATTACCTTTTACCTATGTATACTAATCTACTGATAAGGGGCACTAAATACTCGTGTTTTATAGGTTTTAGGCACATAATTGCTTTTTAAATGCTTTTTAGCTTTCGTCAGAGGGAAAGTCACACTTGAGGTTTATTTTATTTTATTTATCAATACATTTTATTTATCAATACATTTAAACATTTTTATAAATATTAAAACATTATTTATTTATTATTTTATATTTATTATTATTTTATACTTTCTCCTTCAGTTTTGGCAATGACGAAATACCCACCGAACTAAGCGTCAAGTGGCTCTATGAGCACGTGTGGAGCCTGTGGTCCAAGTGGCTGCCTGCGGAGGCGGAGAAAACGGTCCTTCATGGTGGCTACTACACCGTCTCACCCAGCCAGGGCTTCCGAGTTGTAGCGCTAAACAGCATGGACTGCTATCTGTACAACTGGTGGCTCTTCTACAACGCCACCCTGATCCAAGAGCAGCTGCAGTGGTTCCACGACACCTTGCTTGCCGCCGAGCAGGCTGGTGAAGTGGTTCATGTCCTGGCCCACATTCCCGCCGGCGATGGCGATTGCTGGAGCAGCTGGGCGAAGGAGTACAATCGCGTGCTGACCAGGTTCAGTGGAATCGTGACTGGCGTCTTCAGCGGACACACACACAAGGACGAGATGAATCTGCACTACTCCGAGGAGGGCTATGCCACCGTTGTGAACTGGAACGGAGGCAGCCTGACCACCTACACGGACACGAATCCCAACTATAGACTGTACGAGCTCGATCCGAAGAGGAGGCAGGTGGTGGAGCACCACACCTACACCTTCAACCTGACTGCGGCCAATCTGAAGCCGGATCAGCAGCCGGATTGGTTTTTGGAGTACAAGTTCACCGAGGACTTCACCTCGGACACAAGTCCGGCCGGCATTGACAAGCTCCTGGTGGAAATGGCCGAGAAACCCGATCTTCTGCGCAAATTCCGGCAGTACAAGTTCGTCAGTTCCGATCCGAAGATAGCGGAGGGCTGCGACGATGCCTGTCTGAGCAAGACTATCTGCCGGATCGCCACCAGCAACTACCAGGAGCGCACCCGCTGCAAGGAGCTGCAGGCCATCCTGGCGGAGAGTGTGAGTATCTCAGATAATTCTTGGGTATCCTTGATAATATTATATTTTCTCCTACGTTTAGCTGGAAAAGGAGGAAGACAAAGATGACGATGACAATGGTGGTGGTGCCGCCGGTCTGAAGGCCCTCAGCCTGGCCTCGCTGGTGGCCCTGCTGACTGTATCCGCAGTCCTCCGCTAAGACTTATCGAACCGGCTATTCATAGCCCGTATCATCGATGGCGATAATCGCCCCTCGAGCGGGCCATAAAACGACCAATAAAACCACTGAACGATGAAAGCAAAACCCCGGAGATATAGAGAGAGATATAGATGATAAACCCGAAGAACAATAAACACACTCGATTTTTGTAGTCAACACTCAGAATGTTCGATATACATGTATATATATATATATTACCTAAGATGCCTCTCGGGTAGCGAATACTTTGCGATTTAGCTGGATTAAGTTAAGAGTTAAGTTAAGCACTACGATGGAGTCCGGGGAGGTGGCTTCCGCATCCGCTCGACGGCGATTCATTGCTGGATTCTATTTCTTCTGTCGTTTTTCTTCGTATCTCTTTTTTTTTACAAACATTTACACACTTGGACCGCGTCCCGCTCGCCGCTTAGAGCGCACACAAGAGCGTGGCAATGTCCAGGTCCTGCACATCGGCTTTCCGCAGGACGAGGGCCGCCTGGTTCTGGTAGCGGCCGGAGGATACCAGGCGGATGGTGCTCACTCCGCAGAAGATCGCCTGCTCGGGTCCCGGTTCGCTAGAGGCACCACACACGGCGCTCGCCTGCTCCATTCCCATGGCGTCCAGGCCGGCGGATCCACCAATCTCCAAGCGATCACTGGGCATTTGACACTGATGTTTAGAGGCAGAGGAAGGATTAGCTATGGAGAGGAGAAATCTCTAGGAAATACCCACATCATAGTTGACCTTTTGCTGGGCCCTCACGCTCTTGCCGCCGATTCGCAGACTGGCCAGGGAGACCACGACCGGAAAGAGCGCCGAGATGGTGCAGTTGCGGGCCTGGCCAAAGTTGGTCATCTTGTACATGGCAGCGATGTCCTGGACCAACACATTGCAGGCTTTAATTTTATGAAAATATGTTTAGAATTAAGCATATTAATTATTGGTTCATTAAATCAATTTTATAATATTTTAATATTAATAATATTAATTAACTTACGCTGCGTGATCTTGTGGAATCTCACATTGGCCACAAAGGACCCACGCGTGGGAATACGGTACTGCAGGAGGGCGGCATTCTGGCTGGAGCGGAAGAACTTCTTATTGCTGACGCGGGGCCTGCATAAATACATAGGATAATCTTAATAGAATATATTTCAACAGCTATAGAACCCGGAACCCACCATTGCCTGTAGTTGTTGCAGAACTCGTAAACACGCTCCTCCAGCGGCCGATGGTGATCCTTTATGCCCGGAAAGTACTCGCCATTCAGCTCCCAGCCATCAACGAACTGAAGCAGCAAAGCGGGTTACATTCTAAGGGACAATTTAAAGGACATTCCCGAGCACTTACCGCCATTAGGGCTCCTGTCTCGCAGTTCGCGTCATAGTGCTTCATTGTAATCTCCACAATCGTGTCTGGCTCCCCAATAACATACAGCCCACACACCTCGGGCGGCACTTCCTGGACATCTGCTCCTGCTCCTGTTCCGTCGCCTGGAACCACTCCTGGCACCACTCCGGCCCCGGCCCCTGCCCCTACTCCAGCTCCTGCTGCCTCCAGTTCGAGCAGAGCAGACTCCCGATTCAGCGCCGAACTTAGGGGATTGAGTTTCTTGAAGATGTAGTCACCTGCCTCGGAGGCCACATGCATGCAATCTAATGGAGGAAGTAAGGTCGAAGGGTTGGAATTTAATGGCACTGCACTGGGGGAAAATAAAGGTAGGTAAAGTCTTCGAATTTAAAATAATAATATATAATTTAAGAATATATTCTTTAGTTTTAATTTGGTCCCAAAACACCTAAAACCTTTAAAGAAATAATTTAACACCAAGAAAGTGGAAACATTATGGCTTTTTTCAATCCAAATATATAAAAATTACAAGAAAAATGTACTAGTTATTATTTAATTATATATTCTTTAACTAAAGACTAACAATTGTAATCCCCGAATTACCAAATACTGTTTCTTTATGTGTTAAATGCAGTTTACGCCCCGGAGCCCCAAAACCAAGTTAGCAACCGAATCCGAAACCAATTTGTCTTGACCAATTTGCAGGAGTTGCAGGAGGAGATGGAATGTAAGTAGAGGCTTATGGGAGTGAGCGATTGAAAGCCCCTTTGATTGTTCCTAGCCTGGCTCCTGGCAACAATTAATTTATCATGCGCATCCACTTAATGCCCGGCCATCGTTGGCTGATTTATGGCCAGCATTATTAGCCGGGTCACCCACTCATCCATCCATACATATGTGCGTGGTGCGGCTACAGTGGCTTTTTATGACCTCGTCTCGGGCCGAATAACAATTAAACTACTATTTGACTTACTTTTTGTGTGACACTCTTAACATGCATGTCACATACTCGAGGAGAGCGTACTTGTGTGTGGGTCAGGCCGGAACGTGAATCCCTTGAAGGGGAATAGGAAAAGGTCCTGGGAGGCAAGAAGGAGTCAGTTTGACTTTGCGCAACTTGGGACTGTGACTCCTCCTGGCACTTGGCGCCAATTTGTTTATGACACTCGCTAATTGCTTTCAAGTGGCGGCTTTTTTGGGCTTTTTAACATCTCTACTTATGGCAAATAGCGACTGACAATTAAAATGTAGTGCCATTCATAATTGAATAGGCATTAATGGTTTAATAATCATAATCAGAGTGCCGGCGGCGTCTAACGAGTAATCATAAAATATTCAGTTACCTATTTTGGCTTGCCACCGAGTATCGGGAGTGGGCTCTCAATGGAAATTCTTGAGAGCCTTTATAAATATTTTAGGCTTTCTTTTCACCTAATTTTTTTCTGAGCTTAAAATGTGTCTATTGACCTTTTTATTGGCCCAAGTAACTTTTTCTATTGCTGCAATATATCAATACGAATTGAGCTTCTTTGTATTCAAAGTGAGTTTTCATTAATCCCTGGGATTAGAGTGCTTTTCCATTTGCCGCTCAAAAATGGAATTTCTATTTATGAAAGTGACGTCATTCCCCCGGAAAACCAATGCTTCCTACTGTCCAAGTTGTTCCCAGGCAGTTGTCCTGACTATAAATAAAAGCAATTATAAATTGGCATAGCCACAGATTTGCTGATGTTTCACCTGCTGCTGATTGTGCGGCCGATGCAACTTTCCCATTTTCCCTGACCCAAGGATGCGGTTGCTTTGACGACTTTCCTCCCCTTGGGAAAAGGAAAATGGAAGTGGGATTAGGGATTAACTCAATTGAAGTTGGCACGAGTTGCTAGCCATCGTCCATGGAATTTATTAAGTTTTACATTCGCCGGAATCCCAGTGTTTGTGGCTGCTCCTCTCCATGGCCATTGAGTGACCACAGATTTGTATACGTAATCTTTATATTTTCCATTTGGTCAGTTTGGGTTGCTTCGGTGATGGATGGGGGAGGAGGGGTGGAGCAAGGTGGAGTGCACTTTGATTTGAATTTTAATAGGGCAATAAATTCGTGTTGCCTGGTTGTATAAATTGCGTATACGCCGTGGGGTTTGCCAGGGTTGCAGGATGACGAGAAGCGCTCACAACTTATGCAAAAATCAATTTGAGAGACAAGTAAACAAGGTTTTAGAAAGCGCTTTAAACTTGTCGCTGCCGCCAAAGTGCATTTTCTCAGCCAGCCAAGACAGACCCCCTTCTCCGCCGGGAGCACTTGGCCCAAAAGTTTCCCTCCGCGCTCCATGCGAGACAGGTGTGTGTTAGCTTACCTGAGACAGTGTGCACATTGTGGGGCACCGCCGGGTTGGGGAATATCTCAAAGGACCGCTTCACACTGGGCCAGGCCTGAAAGGAGAAAAAATATAGCATTAGTTTCTCAAGAAAAGATAAGGAATAGTGAGTAACTTCATTAAAAGAAACTTTAAAAGATTAAAGAATTACGGAAAAAAAATATTTTGCAAACAATTTTATCCAAATTTATAATATATAGCCTTAGGAAATCTATTTATATTATTCCAGTAATTTATTTAAATACATCAGTGTTTATTTTGCGACAAAAAAGACATTTAAGCGATTACTTGCTAGAAAAATGGTTTTTATTTTAATGTAAAAAAGTACAACTCTAAATATTAAATTAAAATAATATGTACAATTTTTTGAGAGGCCTAAAATCTATAATTAATTAATAATATATTGTTATAGACTAGAGTCGAACCTATTTTTATTTTTAGAGCCCAATAGTTCTGTGTTTGCTTTGCAGAAAATAACTTTTGAATAAATACAACTTTATTTTAACTGAATAAAGTTGGCCAACCGAGAACAGTGACATTTTGTACCTACATATTTTTTAAAAGCGATTACTTGCTAGAAAAATGGTTTTTATTTTAATGTAAAAAAGTACAACTTTAAATATTAAATTAAAATAATATGTACAATTTTTTGAGAGGCCTAAAATCTATAATTAATTAATAATATATTGTTATAGACTAGAGTCGAACCTATTTTTATTTTTAGAGCCCAATAGTTCTGTGTTTGCTTTGCAGAAAATAACTTTTGATTAAATACAACTTTATTTTAACTGAATAAAGTTGGCCAACCGAGAACAGTGACATTTTGTACCTACATATTTTTTAAAAGCGATTACTTGCTAGAAAAATGGTTTTTATTTTAATGTAAAAAAGTACAACTTTAAATATTAAATTAAAATAATATGTACAATTTTTTGAGAGGCCTAAAATCTATAATTAATTAATAATATATTGTTATAGACTAGAGTCGAACCTATTTTTATTTTTAGAGCCCAATAGTTCTGTGTTTGCTTTGCAGAAAATAACTTTTGATTAAATACAACTTTATTTTAACTGAATAAAGTTGGCCAACCGAGAACAGTGACATTTTGTACCTACATATTTTTTAAAAGCGATTACTTGCTAGAAAAATGGTTTTTATTTTAATGTAAAAAAGTACAACTTTAAATATTAAATTAAAATAATATGTACAATTTTTTGAGAGGCCTAAAATCTATAATTAATTAATAATATATTGTTATAGACTAGAGTCGAACCTATTTTTATTTTTAGAGCCCAATAGTTCTGTGTTTGCTTTGCAGAAAATAACTTTTGATTAAATACAACTTTATTTTAACTGAATAAAGTTGGCCAACCGAGAACAGTGACATTTTGTACCTACATATTTTTTAAAAGCGATTACTTGCTAGAAAAATGGTTTTTATTTTAATGTAAAAAAGTACAACTTTAAATATTAAATTAAAATAATATGTACAATTTTTTGAGAGGCCTAAAATCTATAATTAATTAATAATATATTGTTATAGACTAGAGTCGAACCTATTTTTATTTTTAGAGCCCAATAGTTCTGTGTTTGCTTTGCAGAAAATAACTTTTGATTAAATACAACTTTATTTTAACTGAATAAAGTTGGCCAACCGAGAACAGTGACATTTTGTACCTACATATTTTTTAAAAGC